>JAOVVI020014487.1:0-11491 GCA_028571085.2 Nepenthes alata | reverse complement strand
ATAAGTGATAGAAAATCTGTTTCTCAACACTTTCCAAAGCCAATCAAGCTAGTTTTGTCAATCATGATCAATATTCAATGGTTAGTGTCCATCATCTCTCAACAAAGACATTTCAGAAACTAGGTTGAAACAGCACCATTTTCCTCTTTTCTTTTGGCAATCATCTCTAAACTGCTCCAATACATTTTGGATGTTACTTTCAGGTAAAGATGGGTGGACAGAGAGGCATCTTTCCTCGAGAAAAAAAATCTAGATATCAACAGTCCCCACTAAGTTTTATCAAGGAACCAGAAGCTGCTTAACTTTTGATATTACAATGGATCATTCCAAATGGGTGCTCCACATGTAAAAGAGCTGCCAAATCAGTGTGTCACTTGTTTAAGCATTGATTATCCCTATGGTTGATCAGATTGCTGCTCATGGAATGATGGTGACATCGTGTGTCCAAGGCTCCAAGCTGCTACAGTGAGAGGATGAGTTTCTCACACATAAATGGTTATCAAAAGGGAAGTAAAAAAAAAGGGGGGGAGGGGGAACATTTGAACCTCAGTTTGACTGGCAATCATTTAGTTCTTAGGGAGTCAAAAGTAAAAGTAAGCTTTTAATGGTTTTTCTATAACCTGGTCTCTTTTAAGGTTGATGGTTACAAGTAATGTTTTCTATCGCACTCTAGCAGTTTCAATAGACTTTCTACATTTGTTATATTTATAGCACTCTGCTTTTTGCATAAAATTCACATAAACAGGATTCAGCTCTTGGCAGTAGGTAAATATAATTTCACTTACTTTTCCCATTAAAGGAAATTTTCAATTACAAAAGTCAACAGCAACATCAACAAAACCTTGATCCGGCTACATCAACGTGACAATATGTATAATATGGAACTGAACTAGATATTATATACCTGTGTCAACGATTACAAGGAGAAAAATGAGAATCCAAAATCAAGTTGTCTATCTGTTTTTTCTCTCTTTTATATGTTCAATGATGAGCTAAATAGCTAGCAGTAGGGACTAGCAACTTTTTTATAAACATTGTTCTCCATCGTCTTTAAATACGCATGCTTTGTGACATCCTTGAAGCCATTTAATGTGCAAAGATCCAGGTTCAACAAAAGGGAATTTAACTGGTTTTAAAAGCACAACGCCAAACTTTGGTATGACTGCGATCCAACTTCTCCATTAAAATTGTATACAAATGTTAATAGTATACATGCTTTGAGATTACACTGATTTCTCATATTTGTTTCCATATTCAAAAATAATGCCATGCATAAACAGGCTCTGTAAGATCTAGTTGAGTCACTGTAAGTTATTATCATTCTTCCTTCCTCATTACCATATAGTAACATTTGTACTCTATCCAAAACAACTAGTATTGCCTACTTAATGAACCAAGACAATGAAACCCAAGACAATCAACGTACTCTGGCATACCCTGGGAGATTAGTAGTTCATGCAAGGAGATACCAAGTGAGTGCAACTTGACCCATATTATGCAATCCACCCTAGTCATGGCCCATGTGGGAACCATTTTTATAACAAGCCTTAGTGATCCCAAGAAAGTATAAGATTATCAGACTTGCACAGTAAAAGTAAGACCAGCCAACCACTCACCAATAAGATTTTTTTCTTGAATATGACAAATGGACCAGATCACAACCCAGCCCGAATTCAGGGAAAGTAAAAGGTACCTAAATAAAGATGTCTAACTAGACCAAAATCATGGAAAGAGTTGGCAATTAGAATCCAACTTGAGCCACGTATGTTTTTGTACAATTTTTCAAGCATCCTAGTACTTTCTAGGATTTTTTTAGTGGAATTTATTTACAATTTCAACATTGTAGAAAAAATAGTTGCCCTTTTGTAAAAATTTGAACCTTTCAATGTACATCAGTCCTAGAGGTCAAAAGCCCCAAAAACCTTTATATGGGGGAATCTCAAAGCATTTCCTTCTTTCCAGATTCTTGTCCAGCTGGCTTGTTTGTCTTTTCACGTTGTTTGTCTTTTTTTGCACCCTCGTCAGCGATTTGTTGCCTTATGAACTAAACATTCTTACTAGACTTGATTCCTATCCCGACATCGAACCACAAACTGGTTTATTTGAGTATACATTGTGCCCTTGCTTCCAACAGACACAGGTATGGCACACAATTTTCCGAACTAACGCAAATCTGACCGTGACAGCTATTACAGAGCAATACTTGCAAGTGGAGCTTATAAGAAAGGCCTTGATTTTGGGAAAACTCAGCACTATGGGAGTAACATCGCCTAAGGCTACTGCTTAGACAACTCTGTGGAACTCCAGATCATGGTGATTAGTCTTAAAATACTTGAGAGAAGGGTGATCGCACTGGAGGGGAAAGACAAGTCCTTTAATAGGTTGGAAAGGAAAACGAATAGCCTCACTGGTCAACTGAGGACCCTTGGAGGGGTCCAGAACCTTACCAAGGATGTCAATGATTGGGTGAAAGAGCTCAAGGAAGAATGAGCTCATAGCCAAGATTTGGCGGTGTACCAAATATGAGGAAATTTGGTGGTGTACCAAATATGTCTCTAGGAATGTATTTCCTTAAGGTAGCCAAAAGGAGTAGCAGTGTCCCATTTGAGCACAATGTTGATTATCAGTGAAAGTCCATGTTTAGTGAAAGCCTCTAACTGAAGAAAGTTGTGAAGATGGACAATGATTTGTCTGCATTTCAGCTAAATGAAGGATTGAAAAAGGGTGAGCCTACCTTCCTTGTGACCTAATCCATGAAGGAAGATTTAGAATTTATCTTGCAATTGGTCGTAGTTAGCTGCCTATTGGAAGCGTTTGAGGAAATGAACCCAATGATTTGCCAAAGGTGCTTCCTCCATGGATAGCAGTTGGTCATCAAATCAAATTGACACCAAGGGCCAAACCACTTACTCTAAGAGGGAATATAAGATGGCACACCGAAGTTTGCTAAGTTTCAAAAACAACGTGATGATGGGTTGATCAACTCTGGTTTCATCCACCAATCAAAAGAAATCTATGGAGTTCCTATTCCATGTCAGAAGAAGCAAGATAGTAATCAATGCCTTTGCATAGGCTACTGGGCTGTAATAAGGTGACAGTAAAAAACCATTATCATATTTTTTTTGACTGATAAATTTTTCAATCAGTTGAGTAATGAAAAGCACTTCACCAACCCAATTTGAGGTTGAGTTAACATCAAGTCAAGATTGCACAGGGAAACGAGCCAAAAACTACATAGTTACCTTGTATGAAGCTTATGAGTGGCCTGTGATACTCGTTCGATTGACCAATGCCCCTGTAACGCTTAGTACACTAGTGAGCCAGAAATTCCATGAGTACTTGGGTAAGTTCATAGTGGTCTACTTATGATATGCAATTTAAGCCTAGAGGACCACTTGTAGCATGAGACTTTGTGCTCCATAAGTTGCAGGAGAGCCATCTCTACATGAAGTGTGCCAGCTGTGTTCCTTTGCTTCAGAGAAGAACAGCTTCCTAGGACATCTTATAGGATGAGGACGAATTCGGATCGATCCCAAAAAGGTGCAAGCTATAGTTAAATGGAAAGAACTAACACGTGTGAGCAAATTGCACTCATTCATTTGTTTCTCAAATTATTTTCGACACTTCATGGAATGATCCTTCAGAAAAGCTACACATTAAACAAATCTACTGAAGAAGGATTGGAAATGTGACTAGTCAGAGGCATGTTAGACAGAATTCAAGGACCAAATTTGTGTGGTATTGAAAGAGCATGTGTTAGCCCTCCTAGGCTTTACCAAGGAATTTGAAGGGCAAACAAATGAATCAGACTTTGCTCTTAGGGGGAACTTACTATAGGGAGGCCACCTAGTGGCATAGGAGATCCAGAAATGAACTAGGTATAACAATGTTTGCAGCTTAATAGGAATTGTTGAGACTCAGCATCGTCTCAAAACATAGAGGCACTATCTCCTTGGCTTCAAGTTTCCTATAAAGACAGACAACACACGACTAGCCACATTCTCACGCAACCGAAGCTTACAGCAAAGCAAGGTGGCAAAAAAATCTTAATTGAATTTGACTTGGAGTGGAGCACAAGGCTAGACATTAGAATCAAGCTACAAATGCTCTTAGAGACTATATCCATGTCGAGGGTAGCCCACCTTTTTGAAGTAATATTGACACGACCAAAATGGAATAAATGAAGCTGGACTTAGTGAAGGATCACATGATCCTGACCTTTCTTCAACTTATTCGAGGTCTTAAAAAATTTTGAGTTGACCGTAGATTAATGTTCACAAAGGGGTATAAGGTTTTCACACCTAAAGTTGAAGAATTGAGATTCTTTTTCAAGGAGTGTCATGACACTCTCCAAGCTGGTCACCAAGGCTGCAGCCTACTTAGAGCTTATTGAAGCAGGCTACTATTATCCCAACATGAAGGATGAGGTGAGCTATATTAGACCTATTTCCCGTACAAATAGGTTAAACTTGAATGTCAAAAATTGACAGCAACTAGGACCCCTCACCATCCCTAATAGACTATGACAAACTATCCCAACATGAATGATGAGGAGAGCTATACTAGACCTGCCTCCAGTACAAATAGGTTAAACCTAAATGTCAAAAATTGGCAGCAAACAGAACCCCTCACCGTCCCTAATAGACTATGAGAAACTATTCAAGACTTCAATACAAGTCTACTAAAGGTTACAGAGTACATGTACATGTTGGTAACAGTGGACCACTTCTCAAAGTACGCCACCTTTATTACAGCATCAATAGCTTGTTTGAGAGTAGAGACAGAGCACCTTTTCTGTAAGCACATTGTCAAATATTGGGTGTGCCCTAAAGTAGTGATTGACAAAGCTTCACGCTTTATCGGAGCCTTATGGTTAGAATTCTTCAGGTTGCTCGGTTCAGACTTGAATGCTTTATCAAACTATCATCCTCGGATCTATGAGACGAGAAAATCAATGGCCTACTTGAGGAGTATTAGTGTCATTGTGTGAGTGCCACCGCTAGATAAAAGGATTAGGTGAAGATCTTTGATGTTGTAGTTTTGCACACTCAAAAGTCTCTACTTCCAACAAGAGTCCTTGTGAGATTGTTCCCAGTTAAGAATTGCTTCCGACACACTATGGCAAGCCTTAGAATAGGTAGTGCCTTCCCGCCTACAATTTTACCCAAGAGTAGAAGCAAAACGTGAGAAATTGCAAAAGCTTACTTGGATAAAGCATCTCATTGAATGAAGTAGCAAATCAAAAGAAGCAGTCTACACAGTAAAATGTTAGAGATCTTACATTAGTGAAACTTCTCCCACAGCAGATACATTCCCTAGAGGAGGGATAAGCACCACCTTCAGAAATAGGAAGGCCCTATGCAAATCCTTGCTCACATGGGGAAGGCTTTATACAACATAGATCCCCCAGATTGGATGCAGTTCCATCCTGTCTTCTATGCAAACTCTATGAAGTCATATCATACAAATGTAGAAGACCATTCTTGCAATCTTTCTCAGCAGGCCAACATCAAAATGAAGCCAATACAAGATTTTGAAGCTGAAGAAATTAGAGCTGAACAGGAGTTGGCACCATCAACAGGGAGAAAGAATGAAGTACTTGTAAAGTGAAAAGGGAGTCCAACAGAAGAGAGACGCTAGGAAGCTGAAGACATGATACAAAAGAGAAGAAGATCGCAGTAGAGGCGAAGATCAAGTAAACAAAGAATTTGACAGCTTGGTGGGAGGATGTTAGCATTAAACCCTAGCCATGAACTTGTGTATATTTTTATGGCATTTGCATAGATAATTTTAGGTGAACTTGATTTGAATCATAGCAGTATGGAAAAATTAGTTATCCTACTCAGAAGGTTTGGGCCTTTTCAATGTATACTGATTCCAAAGGTTAAAAAGGAAAAAATAATAAATAGAGGAAAATAGACCAAATTTTTCTCAAACCCAAATGCTACATTGCTTCCCATTGCTTGCTCATGTGTTTCACACTCTCACTAGTGACTTTCTGTTATGTGTAGTCTCAATTAGACTAGATCACAATTAGAGTGATACAATCAAGAAGAATTAAGAGAAGAGAAGGAAGAGAGGGGGTGCAGGGAAGAGAGAGAAACAAAAGTAAAAGAAAGGGGGATTCAAGAGGAAGTCTAATCTCACAAAGGGACTAAAAATTCATACTATCAATCTTCATTTATGCGCAACCAATTACAAGGGAAGTAAGGGTATTTATAGGCTATCATCCTCATTAGCCTCTTTTACTAGAATAACCATCAAGGGTAAGACTCATCTCCTTGATAGGCTATTCCTTACTAGTGTTAACTGGCTTATGTGGTGGTGTTATTATGCTTTACATGACAAATACTCCCCCCTTAAGAGCATCCTTGTCCTCAAGGATGGCTAATTAGTTGTTACATTATTTTAAATCCTAAATGTTACAAAGAAGGAAAGATACGAATAATACTAGTCTATACAATTATACTGTGAAACTACCATTATGTGTGATGTCCTGATTTAGAATCATACGTGTATAGGTAAATTTGTCCAGCCTTTGGTTATGTCTTTGTATGAGTCTTGTAACCCATTTGTTGATGAAGATACAACCCTTTTGCTTGCAATGTTGTATAATGAAGGTGCTGAATTTGGACGTGCTACTTCAGTCCAGAAAGCTGCTCCTACTGAAATGATATCTGTGATACACTCTGTTGCAGGACTGGAATTGTTGATTGTGACCTCCTTTGCAATCAGCTTGTGTACCAGCATCTGGTCGAAGACTTGCATTCATATTCTTGTGAACTGTTGTGTAATGCTGCTGCTGAGGTGCTTGCAAGCTCACTAGAATATACTGTGGAATTATCACTTTCTGCAACACTTGTGGTTGAAGTTGCAATTGATTCAGTTGTTCAGTTGTTTTGTCTTAATGTTGCTTCGTTCTCCTCCAATGTTGAAGATAACCCCTTAGGAATTGTGTCTTGCTGTACCATATTTGCTGGAGGTTGATTAGTAAAGGTGGAACCCTGATTTGATTGCAGCCATTGTTTGATTTCCATTATCAATGCATCCAATTTGTGCTCCATCCTCTTGAATCTGTGCTCCATGAGTTTGGTAGTAGCACTATATTTATACTGAAGTTTCAGCTGAAATTGCTTGAGTTGATCTACTATGAAATTTTCTGTTGAAGCCATTGATGATGAATCACGGATCTCAATCAAGAATCAAGAATATGACAATCCAAAACCAGATCTGATGCTCCAATTTACTGATGCAAAATCAAGAATCATATGATGCTGATGCTAGGATGTATAATCTTAATGCAAGGATCAATAAGTATGTGTAGCAGAAGTATGGAGATGGAAAAACAAAACTGCAAAAATGCTGAACAAAAATTACACAGATCTTGGTGCAGATTTCTAGAATTACAGAAGCAAGATCTGGTATTGTTTGGAAGAATTGCTGCTGCTCCAATTTTGTTGGCAATTATAAAATCCAGTACCAGAAGATGCAGACCTGAGAATGCAGAAGCTGCGGATCTGTTGTAAGGTTTTGATCTGCTGATCAATGTAGGCCACTGTTGCAAGAAAGCCAAGAACCAAACCAAAGACCCAAAAAAAAAGAGAGAGAGAGAATGCTAATCCAGAACTATGTTGTTGGTCAACAAATTCTAGAATTGTGGAAGCAGGCTGTCACAAAATGAGCTGAAGTAAAACATAAAATCTGATGCTGTCAGACACACAATTTGGCAAGAGTTCAAGAAAATCAAGAAACTGAATAATGTCAGCAAGATTATTGAACCACTTCCAATCATGTCATGCAGCAGATTTCCAAATTTCCACATATTCCATAAATGCTAAACCATGTCTGCCAATGCCAGATTTCAGGAATAAGAAAGCAAATCCATTGTTGTTGATATAGAAATCTTCAGAACTTGTTAGTGTATACAGTTTTTATTTTGTTGACTTCCAATGTTGCTGGTACGAGAAACAGATTGAGGAACTCCAAGTTTCAAGATTTAAGAATTAAGATTGAGGAATTCCCAAGGATTGGAAATTCTCTAATGCCAATTGTTACGTAATAGCCTAAATTAAACTAGAACACAACCAAGGAGATACAATCAAGAAAAATTAAGAGAAGAAGAGAAGGAAGAGAGGGGATGCCGGCTAGAGAGAGAAATAAAAGTAAAAGAAGAAGGGGGGATTCAAGAGGGAATTTAATCTCACAAAGGGACTAGTAACTCATATTATCAATGTTCATTCATGCCTAACCGATTACAAGGAAAGGGTATTTATAAGCTATCACCCTCCTTAGCTTCTTTTACCACAATAACCTTCAAGGGTAAAACTCATCTCCTTGATAAGCTATTCCTTACTAGTGTTAACCGGCCTACGTTGTGTCTATTACGCTTTACATGACACTTTCTTGATGCCTTACAAACTCAACATTCTTACTTCAACCTGATTCATGTCCCGACATTGACGACCATCGCACTTATGTGCTCAGGTGTACATTAAGCTAGTGCCCTCACTTCCAATGGGCACGAGCACACCACACAATTTTGTGGGCTGGTAAAAATTAGACCATGACACCAAGCACAAAAATGAATAAGTCAACTTTATGGTATTTCAATACAATCACAAAGCCCTGCAGAAATAACTCTGCTTAAATGCAGTAACACAACACTATCGAAAAGCAGAAGATACCAGCGCAGGCTTTATGGACGTTTTAAGATAACACTGTTAGCAGTCACAAATCCACTGCAAATAATGACTAGATTGAGCGCATTATACAACAATCTGAATTTTAAGACTCCCAAGAATTTCAACCCCATCACTCTGTCAAATGTTCCATAATCTTGATCATTGTACTAAATGTGCTTTTATGCTAAACATTAAAATATGATGATTACCTTTTGATACCTCAGCTGGAGAGTTCCCGACTAAGCCACCAGCATTCGCAAATCTAGAGAGTGTGGGTGCATATACCTACCATTCACAAAAGGATGCAAAACATGAAATGGAGAAGAAATGGAAAGACACAGTTCGCTATAGAGCAACCTATATAAGTAGGAAAGAGACAGGAGAACACAATCTAAATGTCTAGTTATCTTCATTTTCATGTATTTGGTATCAGATATGAAGCAATATCACTGCGTTTGCTGCAGTTGGTCAATAGATGATTTTTGGCAATACGAATTTAAACGAGTCGGTAAAAACCTGGACTACAAGGTAGAATAACTGCAAGCAAGAATGTCTACACAGAAACTTATATAGACGAAATTCCAGACATGATATAAAAATTATGAAAATAGTCCAAATAATTACATCATCGTCTCCAAGGCAGGAGTTGACTAGGATATTGGAAACAAGGATGGCTTTAAAGTTCCCCTCAAAGCAAAAGATTACATGCATTCAAAACACACAGCCTGAATCTGATCAGTCCATCAAAGCTCTAGCAACCACTTTACAAAAGTTGTATCACCAGTTTATCAACTATTACATGGTGAGACAGGAAGAGTATGACACACACAGCACCACAGTGTGAAAATAAAGCTGCCAACATTTGATCTTCTAAACCCCACAGTATAAGACCCAAGAGCATTAGGCCACCCTTTATTTTGCTAAGCATTTCATACAAGAAAAAATTATAAGAAATATGATTATGGTTTAACCATCATAAAAGTGATAGGAATTCAGAAATTATCTGTTTATGCCAACCTAAATCAACTTGGACTGCCTGCTAGGTTCTAAGCATTACATCAGCCAACTTACATTGTGATGCGGACATTGTGGATATTTCAAAATTAGATAAATTTTATTTTATTTGATATTTCTTATTGATTTTTTAATATCTTGGTGAATTCTGAAATT
Organism: Nepenthes alata; assembly: GCA_028571085.2. Classification (NCBI taxonomy): domain Eukaryota; kingdom Viridiplantae; phylum Streptophyta; class Magnoliopsida; order Caryophyllales; family Nepenthaceae; genus Nepenthes; species Nepenthes alata. The sequence continues at coordinate 1,640 of JAOVVI020014487.1, read as the reverse complement.
TAATAATTTTGGTAGCCCCCATAATATTTAGAAATGTTATATTTTATTTTTTTATTTCTTTATTTTAAGTTATCATTTATTATGAAATTATATTTATTTCGTAATTAACCTAGGAGTAAGGTATCTTTATATAAAGGCTCTAACTCTATTATTGGGGGATTCATCGATAAAATTGAATTGATATTAAAAACTGTAATTGTCCTTCCTTCTCTAGTAATCTCTATTTCTCTTCTCTCTAATTCCTTCTCCTATTTCATCCCCTTTCCCCAATCTCTTCTTCTTCTCTTCTTCTATTTCCCCTTCACTGCATCACATTGTCAAATAGAACTCAAATTTTGCTCCCAATAATGATGAAGTTCAAGCAGAACATCAGTGATGCTACATGAAATATAACAAAGAAGCAGATAATACAGGAAATAAAGATAATAAAAGCAAATGCAAGTATGTATTAGATGACATTCCAGAAAAGAACATTCATAATTTTTCTTAGGACTTCAAAATCAACAACTGCAGCGTGGAAGAGAGGAACATTACATCATAACCAAGAACACTAAACTTTGATTTCAGCAGGTGAGTTGCCATGCCAAATCCCATTGCTCCTAGACCAATGAAAGCAACTCTATTCACACTTTTTGATCTGGCCACCATTTGACAAGCTATTTCCTCAGGATTGTCTGTTTTTCCATTGGCTGCATCGTGTAGTTTAACTCCAAGAACATTTTCCCATACCTTCCAAAGAACAAAAAAATGAACCATGTAAATCTAGAAAAAATAACTTGATGGGAAGATGAGGAGTAACAGTCGGTATACCATGGCTGCACACCCAACATAACACTCAACGAACAATGTATAAGAAACTACCAACTAAGAATCACCTTGAACAAGAGATCATCTTCATTTCCTCCACTACCATGTGAAGAACCTGAACAAGGAAGCAAGCTCAGAATGCAAGCACAGAAGGAGCAAATTATTTCAGAAATATTAGGTTTAGTAAAATAGAACTGCAAAAAACAAAACCAACCTGAATAAGTACCAAGTATAAGCTGCTGGTAAGAAACTGCTAAGAGTGGAAGAGGAAATACAAGAGAACTAGCCATGCTTAGAACAATCCCCTTAAATGAGAGTATACATTAGGCACTTGTCAGGAAAAGCACAAGAAGATAACAAGTCAAAGAAGCATATTAACATAAATAACAAAACATAATTGATGCAGGTCAGGAAATTGACTATTTGACTGAAATGGCATCTGCAGTACACAAACAGAAATTGAGTGGCAATCTCAAGTCTTATTCGTTTTTCTGTAAAGGTGTCATATTCAGTGGTTCATCTTAGTCTACATTGTACATCTAACACGATACGATAGCATGCCCAACAAAATATAGAGGGGAAAATATGTATATTGACAGTAGTTTTTACAGAAAGAGGATGTCAATGTGAATCAAGCCACCAAATTCTTTAAACAAATTCCACATAGCTGCATTGAGCAAAAATTGGACCCCAAACTAAGTAAATTGACTTGACTATATGTATATGACACCATGGCTTTAACAGCAGGAGGACGTCTGTGAGGACCCGAAACCGAAAACGTAATAACTAGATGTGATTAAGGTGATTAATATCGGTAAGAGGCTATGCATGTA
>JAOVVI020014486.1:0-11492 GCA_028571085.2 Nepenthes alata | reverse complement strand
ATGGCTAAGCTAGCCGGAGCAGATTTAAAGAGCTTTGTTTATGTTGTTTTATTTATGATTAGACTTGTACTTTTATTTCGCTGTTTATGAATTTTGAGTATTATGTTTCCGTGACTTTTTGGGATAAATGAAAGTCATTATTTCTAGTATGCATCTCAGGTTCGGAAGAAAAAAAGAAAAATTTTTATATCCACCTATTTATGCTTTCATAATTTATTTGAAGGTAAGAATTTTGGTTTTGACGGCGACTTTAGTTGGTGGTAAAAAGTCGGGTCATCACAACACATGCTCATCTACTCACTCATTTTTCACGTTTATTGGTAAATCGTGGTCGATTTTTAACATCTTCAATCCGGCTGGCCCCCTTTTGTCCAACTAGGCTCATTGGCATGGCCAACCTCATCAGGTTGGCCTCACCGGGGCGGCTGGCTCATTAGGCCGGCCGGTGTCATCTTGCTGAGCGGCCTCATCTAACAAATCGTCCTCAATCTTCCGCATTTTACACTCTGGTTATCTCTTGACCCTGGTACTGATTGCTTCTCCTACTACTTGTCGCGTGTGCGAAGCACACGTGAATATAATAAAACTCCGTCTCAGTATCGTATCGATGTGAGTTTTTGGTCAAACCTTCTGATCGGTCTGTCAACAATATATGACTTTACAGGGAGTAACCCGCATCCCAACAAACTTTTTCTCATGACTGTGTGAGGATGATATCTATCGTTCCAGCAATACAGCGCCAAACTTCAAGTTTTTCCTTCGTCAGTACATTTGTCATCATATCCGACCCATTCTCTTCCGTCCTAATCTTTTTGAGTGCCAACAACACCGAGTCAACAACATCTCACATACAATGATATCAGAAATTTGATTCGATTTGGAGTGAAATGAGAAGCTTTTGAAGTGGTAAATTGTACATCGATTATCACAAAGTAGCACGTACCTCTCCTACTTGAAGCCAAACTCCACGATGAACTTCTTCATCCACAGCATTTCCTTGCTCACCTCTGTCACAATAATAAACTCTACCTCAATGATCGAAAGAATAATGCACTTCTATAACTTCGACTGCCAGGAAACAGCCTATCCTGCGAACTTGACCATATCTCCCAAGGTGGACTTCTGGGAGTCAACATCACTTGCTATATCGGTATCAGTGTATCTAACTAGGTGTGCCCTGTCATCTCCAAAGCACAAGCACAATTTGAAGGTTTCCCGGAGATATCTCAGTATCCATTTCACTATAAACCAATGCTTCCTTCCAGGATTTGACAGAAAACAGTTGACTGTGTCGATGGCATAAACAATGTTTGATCTTACGCACACCATCGCATACATACGACTACCTACGGTTGAGGAGTAGAATACACCTGTCATACTTACCTTTCAGCATCCGTGAAAGGACATTGTTTTCTACTCAGTTTGAAGTGGTTGGTCAATGGAGTGCTCATCAGCTTTGACTTTTTCATGTTGAAATGCTAGAGTACCTTCTCAACGTAACCCTCCTGAGACAGCCAGACCTTCTTTGTCTTGCAGTCACGACGTATTCTAATACCCAGAATTTATTTTACCATCCCCAAATCTTTTATGACAAATGCTTTCTCGAGCTGTTGCTTCAATTCCTTAATCTGAAAGGCATCTTGATTGATAATCACATATCGTCCACATAGAGTAGAAGAATAATGAAGTCGTATTCGGAAAACCTCTACACAAAGACACAATGGTCCGAATTATCCTTTTAGTACTGTTGACTAATCATGACAGATTTAAACTTCTTATACCACTGTCTATGGACATATTTCTGACCGTACATACTTTCTTAGACGACAAATCAGTCCGAGTGAATTCCTCCGGCTACTCCATGTGAATTTTTTCCTCAAAGTTACCATAGAGAAACGTTATCCACACATCCAACTATTCGACCTCCAAGTCAAGAACAACGATCAGTCCGAGTACCACCCGAATTGAAGACATCTTTATAATCGGGGCAAAGATCTCATCAAAGTCGATGCCCTTCTGCTAATTAAAGCCTTTCACCACCAACTTTTCCTTATACCTCGATTTTGGGTTATTCTTATCAGCCTTCAGGTGGAAGACCCACTTGTTCTTCAACACTTGCTTTCCCTTCAGCAACGTTGTCAGCTCAAATGTATAGTTTTCATGCAGAGAGTTTATCTCATTTTGTATGAATTTCATCCACTCCGTTCTATGCTCATCATTCATGACTTACTCAAAACTCTCAGGTTCCCCTCCATCCGTGAGTAATACATATGTATCGATCGATAGACGAACAGAGGGTCTTTGGTCTCTTGAGGATCGCCAAACTATAATGGACTCAACTGGCTTAGCAATATTATAAGGAGTGGCGTCATCCCAATCCTCATCAGGCATCAAAGTCTCTCGGTCTCCTTCCTCTTTGTCAATGCCTTGGTCACCGACCTCTTGATGGCCCAGAGTCTGTTGAATAGACTTAAGGCTAGCATCACAAACCTAGCTACTGTCGAATGCAACCTTCGATTTTTTCCTAATATATTCGATTATCTCATCTTTGACGAACACAACATCTCTTGACCGTACAAACGTTTTTCAACCGGGTCATAGAGGTGATAACCCAACTCATCTTTCCCATAACTAAGGAAGATGCATCCCTTGATTTCGACTCCAATTTTGTCTTTTCATACTTCGGGATGTGTATAAATGCCCTACATCTGAACACTCGCAAGTGGTCATAGGACACCTTCCTACCAGACTAAATATTTTCTGGAACTTTCCCATTTAATAAACTGTTCGGTGACCTCTTGATGATATAAGTTAGAGTTCTCATGGCTTTTCCTTAAAGGAACCGGGGTGTTTTGCTTCTAAGAGTACACAGTAGACTCTCTCCATCAATGTTCAATTCATGCACTTGGCCACTCCATTTAATTGCGGTGTCTTTGGTAAATTCTTTTGGTGCCAAATACCAAGTGAAAAGACCGTTTTGGTCCAAGTTGCACAATAATATTTCAACCCCGTACAATAAAATAACGAAAGCAGTATTTAATCAAATACTCAATACATGTAAAGAATATTTATGTCTAGATAATACGAGTAATCCAAGAATAAAAGTAAAGCAACAATAATAATAAAAAGATAAGATTTTTGGTGATGAAGGAAAAACTCGATACTCACGGTAATCGAGAAAAACCTTCCGCATTTTAACGGTCATGGAATAAGTGTACTATAAAAATCAACTTACAGATTGGGTGGTAATGACACACTAACCTAGCCGACTTAATTCCGTCTTATGATTCCTACCAAGGAACTCCTTGGATTGCCCGCGGCAACGAAATCGGACGCCTTCTGGCCTTCACATCAATCTTCCCTCTCGAACTACTTGAAGGACCAAACGCCACTAGAACCCCGTGTTCGCACCACCAACGTAGCACGAAGGTTACTCAACAAGAAGAGTTGTAAATTAAGACCACAATGAGTAAAGAAAACTTTGTCAATGGAGCACGAGCATTAGTATGAAGTTTTCTCAATGATTGAGCAAAAGATAGATGGCTTAGCAAGAATGAAAGGCTCCTTAAAATTCTGCTGGAAGAGTTAGGGTTTCAAAAACATAAGGCACATATATATATGTAGCCAAAAAGGATTTCAAAAATAATGAGCCATTAGACACAAGGGCCCGCGAGCGTGGGTTAGGTTTTGCATAACTCCGGTGCGGGCCCTCGAGCGCTAACGGGGCACATAGCGAGCGCTCGATTCTGTTAAATGCGCTCATTGTGCGCCTCGAGCGCTGACTGAGTGCTGACTTAGCGCACGAGGCATGGGGAGTGCCTATTTGGCGCCTCGGGCGCCCAGTGGGCGCCGATCCCAGGAGGGGCTGAAATAGAGAATAATGTGGCGTGAACATTGAGATGTGACGATAACAATCCGTTAGCATGAGGCAGATGAAAGTCTTTCAAACACGGGTGATGTTGCAGATAATCGAATGCCCCCATAAAGTTACGGAATATGCAAATACACAAGACAACTAACAATCTCTCCCTTTGGCAATTCCATGACAAAATCCATACAAAAAAAATATAAAAAAAATATGAGAGAATTACGAAATCAGACACCACCGAGATAGAATTCGTGTACATTAAAATATACTCCTAAAATAAACATCATAAGATATAATATGCCTTGAGACCAGTGACATAGTACAATAAATTTAAAAAAATCTAAAGTTTGAAAGCAGCCGCCAATTGTGCACTAAGGAAGAGCATTGATTACTGGACAGATATGGTTAGTGCAGAAAAAACAGACATATAATAGCAAGAGGTAGAAACACATAAATATAAAAGGAAAATAAGACGGAAACTCCCCCTAGCAGAAATAGTACATTATCCCATATCAATAATAACTTCCCCCTATCTCCCCCTCAAACCACATAGTTCTACTCCCCCTTTTTTTCACGGATGACCAAAGGGTAATGGAGTTCACTTTTCTAGATCCATAATGTCTTGTCACACTTTATGATGTTGCTTAAATTTATCACTTGATTATTTAAATATTGGATGTGATGAATGAGCTTCTCTATCTTAGAGTTTTGACGTAAATATATGGGACAGTGGGGACAAATATGGCCAATAATTCCACATCCATGACATATTGGAGCGAATTTAGAACGGTTGTCCGAAATACATATTGGTTTCTTAGTGTATTTAGGACCAAACTGTTTCATACTTGTGAAGTTTTGTCAGTATTGTACATTTACACTCTTCTTTAGGGAACCTCTAGACGAGTGATTAATATGGCCAGACAATGTGCTACTTTGTCTTAGTGTAAAAGTGAGTCGGACAAATACAGTTCTAGATTTAACATTTGCATTTAGGGAATTTTCTAAGTAATCCAACCCGATTTTATTTCCTCTGATTTTTCCTAACCCGAGCATATGGTCTAATTTTTGGGACCCATTTAAAAATTATTTCAAATCATTGCGAGCAGCCTCAAGATCAAATTCAAGAGTTGTGATTTTTTCAGTAAATGAGCATTTTAGGTTCTCAACTTCTTGAACTTTTATGTTTAACTCGGATTTTAGAGCTAATTTTTCTTTTTCTAAAATAATGAGCCTACTTCTTATCATATACTTCTTGAATCCCATCAAATTCAGCATCTGACTCATACTCAGAGTCATCAAATTGATTAAAAGTTTCTACTTGATGTTCATTATTGCCACACAATGAGGTCATAAAGGCTATATACTTGACAGGGCCATCTTCAGAGCATTTTTAACCTCTTCTTCTTCTTCATCGCTTAAGGTTACATTAGCTTTAAATGCTTGACCTTGTTGGCATTTAAAGTTTGAGCATTCAGCTTTATAGTGGCTGAAACATTTACACTCATGGTATTGAACTCCTTGGGTAATTTTTTATTTGACGTCCTTAATTTCACGTCGGTCTCTCTTCTCAAATTTAGGTGATTGTTTTAAATTCACATCTAGTTTGTTTCATGAAGATTTATTTTTCTTCAAAAAATTTTTAAAATTCTTAACAAATAAGGAAAAATCATCATCACTACACGATTCTTCATCGGAGTCCCGATTTCTCTCTTCCCTACTTGATTTTAGAGCAATTGATTTTTATTTTCTTAACAGTGGAAGTATGTGCTCATAAGTTTGGAGAGATCCTACAAGTTTTTCGATCTTGGTTTTACCAAGGTCTTTGCTTTCTTCAATAACAATGACCTCTAAATCGTTCAAGAAGTGATCTAAGAACTTTTTTAACAATTCTATTTTTAGGGATTCGTTCTCCTAAATTAAACGTAAAATTTATAATATCATTTAACTGCGCATAGAATTTATCAAATGTCTCGTCATCTTTCATTCGTATTTTTTTAAATCTAGTAGTTAGCATTTGTAATTTTAAATTTTTAACCAATTTAGTACCTTCGTGGGTAATTTCAAGAATGTCCCAAACTTCTTTTGATATCTCACATATAGAAATTCGCTTAACATTTTCAGATGACACAGCCATAAATATAGCATGTAAACCCTTACTGTTCCAATTGCATGCATCAAGTTCATCTTTTGTCCATGAGGATAGAGCTTTCAACTCATCACCACTTTTGGGCGGTATCCACCCGGTTTGGGTACTAGCCCACGCACGCTCATCTATAGATTTGAGGAAGGTTTTCATCCAAACCTTCCAATAGACATAGTTGCTCCCATCAAAGAATGGAGGTACGCTGAGCGGTCCACTTGTATACATCTAGATCGGGGTAAGGCTCTGATACAAATTGAAAATACCATTTCGGTCCAAGTTGCACAATAATATTTTGACCACATACAATAAATTAGCAGAAACAGTATTTAATCAAATACTCAATACACGTAAAGAATATTTGTGTCAAGATGATACAAGTAATCCAAGAATAAAAATAAAGTAATAATAATAATAATAAGATATGCTTTTTGGTGACGAAGGAAAAACTCGATACCCACTGTAATCAAGAAAAACCCTCCGAGTTTCAATGGATAGGGAAGACGTGCACTATGAAAATCAACTTACAGACCAGGTGGTAACGACGCACTAACCTAGTCGACTTACTCCCGTCTTGTGATCCCTACCAAGGAACTCCTTGGATTTACCGGCGACAACGGAGCTGGACGCCTTTCAATTTTTACGTCAATCTTTCCTCTCGAACCGCTTGAAGGACCAAATTTCACTGGAACCCCGTGTTCATACCACCAACGTAGCACGAATGTTACTCAACAAGAAGAGTTGTAAATAGAGACCACGATGAGTAGAGAAAACTTTGTCAATTGAGCACGAGCATTAGTATGAAGTTTTCTCAATGATGGAGCAAAAGATAGATGACTTAGCAAGAATGAAAGGCTCCTTAAAATTCTACTGGAAGAGTTAGGGTTTCAAAAACATAAGACATATATATATATGTAGCCAAAAAGGATTTCAAAAATAATGAGTCGTTAGACACAAGGACCCGCGCCGCTCGAGCGCTCGACGAGCGTGGGTTAGGTTTTGGATAACTCGGGTGTGGGCGCTTGAGCTCCAACGAGGCGCATAGCGAGTGCTCAATTCTGTTAAATGCGCTCGCTGTGTGCCTCGAGCACTGACCGAGCGAATGAGGCATGGGGAGTGCCTATATGGCGCCTTGGGTGCCCAGTGGGCGCCGATCCCGGGAGAGGCTGAAATAGAGAATAATGCGGCATGAACGTTGAGATGTGACGATAACGATCCGCTAGCATGAGGCAGATGAAAGTGTTCCAAACATGGGTGATGTTGCAGATAATCGAATGCCCCCATGAAGTCACAGAATGTGCCAATACACAAGGCGACTAACACCATGTAACCGACAGTATACATCAAAGGCTTCGATGTACTCACCTCTGTTATTACTCCAAACGTACTTTAATCTTCTCCCCGTCTGTCTCTCCACTAGAGTATGAAAATGCTCAAAGACACCAAGGGTTTGATCTTTCATCTTAAGTGGATAAACCCACAACTTTCATCAATAATTGTCAATAAACGAGATAAAATATTGTACTCCTTCAAATGATTTCTCTTCAAATGGCCAGCATACATCAGTGTGAATCAAATCAAGTAGTTTGGTTTTTTTACTGGATAGAGTTTTGAGGAATGAAACCCGTCTTCTAACTAGAAGACCATGCGGTTCAGCCAGCCCACGCATCCTTGAAACTCGTTCAAGTGGTCGGCAATGGACGCGCCCTCTTTGTACCACACTTGCATCAACTTAATCAAATAAAATAACTTATTGTTACCAGTCTTGAAAGTATAGAGCGTCTTCAACTTCTCCTATAGTGTCTTGGCGTTCGTCTCACTCCATATGTGATTATACACATTATCGCCTACAAACTGCCTAGTATAACCATAGACCTACTTGTACTCAAAGACCCATTCCTCCTCTGACTTTGCCTCGAACGTTTGAGCGGTGAACACCGAAAGGTGCATCGTCTTGACAAATAGCAGATTCGACGTCTTACTCTGTAAAATCTCATAGTTTGTGCCATTTAAATAAATCATCTTATTTTTTACCTCCATCAATTCCAACTAGGTTCATCAGTCGACACTAAAAACGTCTCTCTGATACCACTTGTTACGGATCGGCCGGTAAGAGTTAAATTGAGTGTTGGAATCTGAGCGGTCGGTCGGACAAAATGATAAACAATGAAGGGAAAGAGGAAGAAGAAGCACACGCCGTTTTATGTGGAAACCCTTATGAACTAAGGGAAAACCACGGGAGTAGAGTCGACAGCAAATCCACTATATGAAATAGGTTACAAACCTCCTAGATGGAGTATCCGCTACACACCCGAGAATAACAAAGAAAAAACCTCACCGGAGTAAACGGAAAACACTCCACTCTTTTACTCTCTGTTTTTCATTCTTCTTCGTCTCACTAGTGGTGCACTCATCTCTTGTTCCTTCACCCTTGGATTTTCCCTCCTTGCACTTTACCGTGCTTGGATGCTTTCTTTCACTCTCAGCTCTCTCTCTGCTCTACTCTCAGCCTTCTCAGCCCTCTACTCAGCCACCTTCCTGCATGCCCAGCATGCGTATATATGGTGGTCTGCCCAAAGGCCTTCAACTAATAGGCAGGTTGAGTGTGATCAAATGTCTGCCATCTGCTCTGCAATCTGCCAGCAGCAATATCCACCAACTCTACAACCTGTCGCCAGCACAAACGACGCATGCGCAGCAGGTCTGCCACCTGCTCTGCTGTCCAGCAACTTGTTGCCAGCTGTCCACGATGTCCTCAGTCATTGCCGTAGTCAAGTCTCTTGACCGTCTGTACCCATTGGCTATCACAAGAGTCTTCTGGCGTTCCTTGGTTGATTCCATACCAGTAATATCAACTAGTAAATTCTTTCATCCTATCTGGTCAACATGTTGACCGGCAACCCAAAGGCGCTCTAATATTTTCTACTCCAAAAATACTATCAGGAAATTCTCCCCTCATTTCCTTTCCAGCCTTAGCCGATCAACCTTCCGTTGACCGAATCCGGTCAAGCTTCTGTTGAGCGTTCCGCACAGCCATCCGGTCAGCCTTCCTGTTGACCGTCCTGTGCTTCCATTCGGAAAACTTGACCGTCCTCCATAGCCATCCGGTCAACCTTCCTGTTGACCGTCCTGCACATCCATCCCGACAACCTTCCCGTTGACCGTATCCTCACTACCCGTCCGCCATCCAACAACACTCCGGTAGCCCTCAGACGATCAACCTCCTGTTGACCGGATTCAGCTGGCTGTCCACCGATCAAACTCCATTGACCGTCTTTGCCTTCCAGCCGGTCAACGTATGCAACCCAAAGGCACTCCAGTATTTTCTCCTCAAAAAATACTATCAGGAAATCCTCTCCTCATTTCCTTTCCAGCCATAGCCGGTCAACCTTCCGTTGACCAAATTCGGTCAAGCTTCTGTTGACCGTTCCGCACAACCATCCGATCAACCTTCCTGTTGACCGTCCTATGCTGCCATCCGGAGAACTTGACCGTCCTCCATAGCCATGCGATCAACCTTTCTGTTGACCGTCCTGTACAGCGATCCGGCCAACCTTCCCGTTGACCGTCTCCTTGCTACCCGTCCGCCATCCAATAGCACTCCTGTAGCCCTCAGAAGATCAACCTCCTGTTGACCGGATTCAACTGGCCGTCCACCGGTCAAACTCCATTGACCGTCTTTGCCTTCCAGCCGGTCAACGTATGCAACCCAAAGGCGCTCTAGTATTTTCTACTCCAAAATACTATCAGGAAATCCTCTCCTTATTTCCTTTCCACCCTCAGCCGGTCAACCTTCCGTTGAACAGATCAAGTCAAGCTTCTGTTGACAGTTCTAGACAGCCATCCGGTCAACCTTCCTATTGACCGTCGTGTGCGGCCATCCGGAGAACTTGACCGTCCACCATAGCCATCCGATCAACCTTCATGTTGACCGTCCTACACTGCAATCTAGACAACCTTCCCGTTGACCGTCTCCATGCTAACCGTCCGCCATCCAACAGCACTCCTGTAGCCCTCAGATGATCAACCTCCTTTTGACCCGATTCAGCTAGCCGTCCACCGGTAAAACTCCATTGACCGTCTTTGCCTTCCAGCCGGTCAACATATGCAACCCAAAGTCGCTCCAATATTTTCTCCTCCGAAAATACTATCAGGAAATCCTCTCCTCATTTCCTTTTCAGCCTCAGCCGGTCAACCTTCCGTTGACCAGATCCGGTCAAGTATCTGTTTACCGTTCCGCACAGCCATCCGGTCAACTTTCCTGTTGACCATCCTGCACAGCCATCCGGACAACGTTCCCGTTGACCGTCTCCTTGCAACCCGTCTGCCATCCAACAACACTCCTGTAGGACTCAGACGATCAACCTCCTATTGGCCGGATTCAGCTGGCTGTCCACCGGTCAAACTCTATTGACCGTCTTTGCCTTCCAGCCGGTCAACGTATGCAACCCAAAGACGCTCCAGTATTTTCTACTCCAAAAATACAATCAGGAAATCCTCTCCTCATTTCCTTTCCAGCCTTAGCCGGTCAACCTTCAGTTAAACAGATCCGGTCACGCTTCTGTTGACCATTCTACACAGCCAACCGGATAACCTTCCTGTTGACCGTCCGGTGCTGCCATCAGGAGAACTTGATCGTCCTCTATAGCCATCCGGTCAACCTTCCTGTTGACCATCCTGCACAGCCATCCGGACAACTTTCTCGTTCACCGTCTCCATGCTAACTGTCTGTCATCCAACAGCACTCCTGTAACCCTCAGACGATCAACCTCCTGTTGACCGGATTCAGCTGGCCGTCCACCGATCAAACTTCATTGACCGTCTTTGCCTTCTAGCCGGTCAACGTATGCAACCCAAAAGCGCTCCAGTATTTTCTACTCCGAAAATACTATCAGGAAATCCTCTCCTCATTTTCTTTCGAGCCTTAGCCAGTTAACCTTCCGTTGACCAGATCCGGTCAAGCTTCTGTTGACCGTTCCGCACAGCCATCCGGTCAACCTTCCTATTGACCGTCCTGCACAGCCATCCGGATAACCTTCCCGTTGACCGTCTCCTTGCTATCCGACCGCCATCCAATAGCACTCCTGTAGCCCTCAGACGATCAACCTCCTATTGACCAGATTCAGCTGGCCGTCCACCGGTCAAACTCCATTGACCGTCTTTGTCTTCCAGCAGGTCAGTGCATGCAACCTAAAGGCGCTCTAGTATTTTTTACTACGAAAATACTACCAGGAAATCCTCTCCTCATTTCCTTTCCAGTCTTAGCCGGTCAACCTTCCGTTGACCAGATCAGGTCTAGCTTCTGTTGACCGTTCTGCACAGCCATCCGGTCAACCTTCCTGTTGACTGTCTTGTGCAGCTATCCGGAGAACATGACCGTCCTCCATAGAAATCAGGTCAACCTTCCTGTTGACCGTCCTGCACAGCCATCCAGACAACCTTCCCGGTGACCGTCTCCATGCTCACTGTTCGCTATCCAGCAGC
>JAOVVI020014485.1:0-11492 GCA_028571085.2 Nepenthes alata | reverse complement strand
ATGTGTGTTGTAGGATGTGGATTATGATGTTTGGTTAGTTGTGTGGTTGGATAGCTTATTTTGTATGGATTTGAATCACGGGACCAATCACGTGACTCCTTTCACCCACATTTTAAGTGGGGATAATTAGGGATTTGGGTATATTTCTCAGCAGCCAATGACACAGCAGCGAAGGAGGAGAAAGGGAAGGAGAGAGAAGAAAAAGAAAAGGGGAAAAATCTACCATTCAGTCCCGATGTGAGTCACGGTAACTATAGATCGAGCTCAGGCAAGTGTACCTCGGACGTTATTTCTCCTTATTACTGCCTTTCTGTAACTCAAAAATTGTATTTTTGCTTTAAATACATGGTTCTGCCTATTTATTATAAATAAAGCATGTTTCTGTAAATTGATCGGATAGATTTCTTATTTACACGTATATACTACAATATTTGGGTTCAATTTTGTAAAAATGCATGTGTTTGGGATCTGTTTATCGTTCGATAATTATGGTCAAACCCTAGGTACGAAAATAATGGGTTTTAATGATTTTTACCCATAATTTCTATTATGTAAAAGTTAATCTGTAATGAAATAAAGTTTATGATGTAAATAATTTCTAAAAATTTCACACGGACTTATACTAAGAAATCGCCACGCACTTCTGAAGTGAAACTGAAGGGTTTTTAGACAGTTACTTCATATTCTGAACCAATTTTGAAGAGTTTCTAACTGTCTCTGTAAATTCTAAAATAAATCTATAGCGTTATAAACTATTTCTGAACATTCTGAATTTAACTGAATGGGAATTGTGAAACTCTGACTGACTTCTAAAACTAAAAAGGGGATTTTAGTTATGAAATAAGAAGAAAAAATATTTCTGATATACAGTCTAGTATTGTTCTTCGGGATACCTTAGAAGATTACGGTGGTAATCGAGGATAAATCTGTCGATGGAGTAATACGTGGTCTGCCCTTCCTTGGGGCATTGCGGTCAAGAGGAAAGATTCTAGACCTAGCCTACCTTCGGGAGGCACACCTGTATAGATCCCACGGGTAGGGATCTCCTGTTTATGTTTCTGAAATTTGATTGTGTGGAGTGAATACAATCTATCCTCGATTATTCTACCCCTCTGTTTGTAGGGTTTACTGGTGGGGTCCTATATTGATAGAAAAAGAGAATTTCTATAAGCTATAGAATCAAGACCGATCTTTGCTTTCTGGATTTTGTTTTACCGATTTATTATTAACAAAGATTGGTTACGTTTATTCTGATTTCCGAAGCTTGATTGTTCCGTTTCAAACAGTTCTATAATCTTCTGCATTATGTTTCTGCTATAATTTCTATGAATTACTGCCTTATAGCATATGTATCCATTTTACTATATTTTATTATGCATAAAAGTTTTATTGCATGCTTGCACGTACCTTGCTGGGTCTCGGCTCACTTTTTACTGTTTTACCCTCCAGATGAGACCATAGAGTTGAGGTCAGACGAGAGAGAGTAATTCAAAGTTTAGCCTGAAGATTTTTTTGTAGACTAAAGTATTTTTGAGACTTCAAAAGAAACAGTTTAAATGTAAATGCTGTATTTTGTATATGGGTCTTGTGTATATAGATACCGCATATGAAATGTATGTCATGTATGTAATGAAACAAAAATTATGCTTCCGCAGGTTTTCATAGTTGCTTCCGCTATATGTTTTTTTTCTAGTTTTTGTATAGGTCCTAGAAGGCATCTCTCATATGAGTTCTGATATAGTAGATAGAATAATTTATCTAAAGCCATGGATGGCGCTTGAGATTTTGAGAATGTGTATTGTAGGATGTGGATTATGATGTTTGGTAAGTTGTGTGCTTGGATAGCTTATTTTGTATGGATTTGCATCACGGGTCGAGTCACGTGACTCCTTTCTTGCACATTTTAAAGGGGGATAATTAGGGATTTTGGTACATTTCTCAGCAGCCCATGACACAGCTGCGAAGGAGGAGAAAGGGAAGGAGAAATAAGAGAAAGAAAAGCGGAAAAATCAACCATTCAGTCCCGATCTGAGTCACCGTAGCTGTAGATCGAGCTCAGGAAAGTGTACCTCAAAAATGGTATTTACGCTTAAAAAACATGGTTAAGCATATTTATTGTAAATAAATCCTGTTTCTATAAATTTATCGGACAAATTTCTTATTTTGATATATATACTGGAATATTTGGCTTTGATTTCGTAAAAATGCATGTGTTTGGTATCTGTTTATCGTTCGATAATTTCGGTCAAACCCTAGGTACGAAAATAATGGGTTTTAATAATTATTACCCATAATTTCTGTTACAAAAAAGTTAATCTGTACTGAAATAAATCTTATAATGTGAAAAATTTCTGAAAATTTTGCACGGACTTATACGGATAATTTGCCATGAACTTCTGAAGTGAAAGTGAAGGGTTTTTAGACCGTTGCTGTTTATTCTGAATCAATTTTGAAGGGTTTCTAACTGTCTCTGTATATTCTAAAATAAATCTGTAGAGTTATGAACTGTTTTTGAACATTCTGAAGTTAACTAAATGAGAATTGTTAAATTCTGACTGACTTCTAAAACTAAAAAGGGATTTTTAGTTATGAAATAAGAAGGAAAAATATTTTTGAAATTGTTATTGAGGACCCAGGACTGATATACAGTCAAGTTATGTTCTCCGGCATGCCTTAAAATATTACGGTGGTAATCGAGGATAACTCTGTCCATGGAGTTATTCGTGGTCCAACCTTCCTTGGGGTATTACTGCCAGGAGGAAAGATTCTAGACCTGGCCTACCTTTGGGAGGCACACTTGTACTGTGACGGACCAGATTATTCTCCATCGAATAACCTCTGTTAGAAAGATAACGACAAGCAGACAAAATGACAGTAATAAATTTCTATAGAAAATTGGGCAGAGTTCCATCTGTAAATTGGACATTTCCAAAATACAAAAACCTGAAATACAACCCTGCATAATAATCCAAAGAAATTCACAAGAAAATCCATAAGTCCAATAACAAACCACACAGGATCTAAATGCCACGACAACTGAGGCGGCTCCGGTGACGTGATCCAGACGACAACGACAAAGAAGGATGCCAACTAGGAACCTCAAACTCACCACAGGGCAAGACCTGTGGAAACATATAAAGACCACAATACATAGCGGACTGATACATATACATGTCATCCATCATCCACTATCATAAGATATCTCCATACAAGTTTTATCAGTTACAAAAGTCAAACCCAAAACGATTCCTGTCATACAAACTAACCCCAAAATCTTGAGCCCTGCACGCAAAATAGCTCTCTACTAAGCTTCTATGATCGGCACGGCCTCGTCAGGCATCAAGGCATTCTCATCTGAAAAAGATAGAGCAAGGGTGAGAATAAAGCCTAGCAAATACAATCATACACCACTAACTAACAACAAGTAACGGTAAACAATAGCTGGAAAGAAAAAGCATAGGGACAGTACAAGGGAACGCGAGAGGGAGAAGAACACTTGAGATTAGTAGATTCCCTTACTTATGTCAGTTACCTTTTATTCATTTTTATTTTAACATTTATCTTTGCGGACCCTGGAGCCAGTAGGTCGTACAAGCCAACGAGGCGAGAGAACGAGGGAAGGAATGTGTTCGCTACACATTCTAAAGCCACGGCTACATTTTTTGTCTGCAGCACTCGACCACTGGTTGCATCTCTACTATGCAACACTTAACCAAACGGCTACATTTTAGGCCTACAGCACTCAGCCACTCAACACGTCCCATATCCCCTGGGGACCCGGGCAATCCTCGTTCTTTCACTGTAGTGTCCTAGAACGTGCCACGAGCATCACCCACCCCCAAGGGCGGCCGGAGTATTCCTTGGGTTCCCACCATGACATACGTGACAAGCTAGAGGGCACCACCCCTATCAACCATGGTCCTAGTTTTAAGGTTCAACTTTCCGGGAGGGAGGACCCACTTCTCGACATACTCATTCACAATCTGGGAAATCCCATTCCCACCACACGTCTCCATCCAGGAGATCACGTTCACGATGACATACCTAGTGGGTCTCCCTCCATTCACTTACTTAACTTTATTCCTTCTTTGGAATTAATTTCTATAACAATTTATTTCAAGTTCACAAGGAGTTTGAAATTTCTTACCTCCGGTGGAAAACCACCACCTTAGAAGCCTTCGGGACACATTCCCATGCTTTCGATGCACAATTATACATTTCGAAACTTATACTTTCACATCAACACATAACATGAGTCTCATTACAATTAGATAGAAGTAAAATGTGCAATTTCACATTTTAATCACGGATGAACAGTAATAGTGCATTTTTAGAGGACTCGGAGGCCACGAACGGGTCACAACGTGCGAGGTCACTCGCGCGGCCAACATATATACACAATAGGGACATGGGGATTCACATTTTGAAGTCAACTTAACGATTCACGGGTGAAATATGGGAAAACTCCAAAATTTCATGGGTTAGGGTTTTACGAAACTCTACCGGACGAATCGATGAGCAAATCAACCAACAAATTATACCATCCTTAATCTCAAGACACGGGTACTATATTTTCTAGGTTACCGGTGGGTATCGAGACGAAAATACCCGATAATCAACAAAAATCAACGAAAGAGGAAAGTTAGTGGGTATGAGAACACTTGCCTCAACGCGTGCTTTCACTTTAATAACTGGCTCTCGGACGGATTTAGACTCCTGGGCTCGTTCCCCCCTTTTCTCTCTCTAGAATCGCCCCTCTCTCTCTCACTAAAAACCCTAGGGTCGTGAGAAAATGAAAGAGGAGAAGGCAGGACGCATTTTTATACCGCGCTACCGCTCGAGCACGGCTCGAGCGCGGCTCGAGCAGGCAGCAAGCGGCCGCGGTACTGGATTTCCCGCTCGAGCAGCGCTCGAGCGGTCAGCAGGCGGGGTCGGTTCTGGATTTTCCGCTCGAGCTCGGCTCGAGCGGCTAGCGGGCGGGCGAGCTACTGGAATTTTGGCTCGAGCGGAGCTCAAGCGACCAGCGGACGCAAGCTGCTGGTCCCGCACCTCAGCAGGAGATTCCGAATTATTTTCTAATTTTTCACCAGATTCACATCCCCACAACGTTCAATAGGTCTATTATTAATTGCCAATACGACGATTACCACTTAACTACCATGCCCTTAAACACGGAACCTCACAGGATGGTTGCAATTCCTTTGAGATAAGACCAGTTCCTTTTGAATCAATTACAATAATAGAACCCTTTTTTTCTCATTTTATACGAATATTAAGCAAAATAGTCTATGTATATGGATTCTTAAAAAAAAGAAAAAACAGACAATCACAATAAAGATAGGGTAGAAGGATCACTCTATCTGTTGGATACCCTTCTTCCTTGGAAGATCAAATCAAGAATCGCCTTTGGCTAGGAAACACAGTCAGACTAGTGCCACAGTATTAAGACAACTTTTTCCACTAAAATAGCAAAGAGACAGGACGGGCCAGTAAAAAGAAAAATCTACTTACGTCGGAAACTTGTAAGGTCGATTGCTAACGTGAAGTTCTTATTGCAAATCTAAGGCAAACCCTAAAATAAGACTATGTTACAATTAAGAATGCTACCAATTTTAGTTGGCACCAAATCCAAGGGAATGCATTTAAACAAGAGGAATGAAAGGAGCTTATGCGTATTTCATAATAGTCTACCCAGCCTCTCAGATTTGCATCAGAAAGTGGTGTGGCAATGACTAAGAAAATCTTGACATGTAAAACAACTATTTGAATGAAATTTGACTCAAGAAAAAAGAGAAAAGATAAAGTGATCTTCTTTCTCTTTTATATTGTAGTATTATAGCCACTTCTGTACTATAATTTAGTAAATTTTCAATCTGCGTCTGAGTCAAGAGATTCTTATTAGTTAAAAATAGCCCTGGCTAGATTAATTGCCAGTGAAATAGTAGCTTCGCTCCCTAGACCCGATCATTTGAACTAACTTGTGTCTCTTGAACTATTTATGACAGCTAATATAGTTGATTCCTAATAGGATTGGCAAATCTCTATTTGTTAAGTTAGAGAAGTGTGAGGGAGAAGCCTTTGGAGGATCGAGAATGACTTAAGCATTACTAAGAATGGCAGTCAAAGCTAAAGAAAAGTAAACGGATCGACAAAGTCAAGCACAAATGACCAACTAAAGAAGCTGCTAGGCTAGTTAAGAGGAGTGAGTAAAGGCAAAAGGAAGACCTTTCATTCTTAAACATAGCCTCTTAGTGAAAAAGTGGATAGGCAGCATGATCAAATGTATGTATGCATGCAAGGATGTATGTATATATGTATGTATGTATGTATGTCTCTATGTGCGTGTGTGTGGGTGTGTGTGTGTATATATATGTATGTATATGTATGTGTGTGTATATATATATATGTATAGCAACACGTGCTAATTTTGTTAGTAAATTCACGAGCCACAGATCGCAAATCAAATGTTCACACCACTACTGCCTACTGTTTCTAATATTGTTCACACCACTACTGCCTACTGTTTCTAATATTCTTGATGTAGCAACACTCAAGATTACTAAACTTTTAATTCATTTATCAGTTGATGTAAAGGCTACAGCAACATCCTTTATCCCTAGATTAGATTCCTAGATAATCCATTATTCCAGATCAATGCAGTGCCTCAAGTGCACGATCGATTTCCTCTTTCATGAATGAACTATCACAACAAGTGCATCAGCTATGCAACAAGTCTACAGCTATCAATTTCGAATTGCAGTTATGATACTATATTACAACAACATGTTACTGTCAAGGAAATATTATCATAACATTAATTAAATTAACTTCACAGCATTGATTAGACTAACTGATGTTAGAATGCCTTGGGTCACTACAACAGCAACACAGCATTCCCACTGATAAATCAGTTGCATAAGAAGTATACAGCAGATCCACCTCCTCAGCTGCTTCACTTATGTAATCCAAGTGAAATGGACATCAACCTTTGATGAATAAGTTATGCCACAAATCAGATCTTAGAGGAAGCACAATTTGTGCTTCTTATGTCTCAGATTGCCACACAAATGTAGACTTAATTTTGATATACATTTGTATATTTAATGTAAGGCTAGGATTAGTTTACTTAACAATTTATCTGATGGTTGTAATTACTTGGAAACTACTATATAAGCAGTTGATCCTCTTCATTATAATTAAGCTTTCTGAATTAACAAAACACAAACTGCTCATTGAGATAATTATTTACATGGTGTGCTACTTCTATGATTCTCTGCTGCTCTATTTCTGTTTGTGCACCATCATATATGTTCTTAACATTGCAGGAGCTTTGCCATATATCAATTTAAATCCTGATGCAAGCAATTCAATCATCAAAAACTCATCCAAACAATCAACCGAAGCATCTTCGCATCATCAACACACTTCTGCACATATCTTCAAATTACAACAAGGCATCAAATAATTCGGGCTTGAAAATTACAAGATCTTGATTTCCAATTTTCGATTCAAAGAGAGGTGACTCTATTTTTAGTTTTTCTTTCTTTCAATCTTGGAATTCATCTAAGAAGAACAAACCGGACACCTAGTGAACTATCATGCCACTAGATCCACTTTTCGACATGTTCAAGAGACAAAATGTCTCATTTCAATAATCAAAGAACCTGAAATATGCTTCATTTAATATTCTAAAAATGTCATCGTACTTCCACATAATACCAAGCAAGATTCTTGGTGATTAGAAATAAGCCATTACACTTCATTAACAGGCAACCAAAGAGTGTTGATCTGATTCAAAACAAACTGGAGATCTTGTGTGCCTTGATTTCCACCTGATCCAATTGAAATCATCGTTCCACATGGAACTTTTCAAAGGGATGAAAAGTCTGAAATTTCAATCGGATTCTTTATAGTCACTTGAACAAACTTGATAAAATAAATCCATTTTCAACGTTGAACTGAATTTCAACATGCTGGATTAAGATTCAAATTATCAATGATTTTTTTCCTTTTATCAATGAACTATTTTGATTCATGTTTCATATATAAGAAATCTTTGCATCTCACAATTTTTTTAGCTAAATTGAATTGATTCCGAATTCATTTCACAGGCATCATTAGATTGTTTATGGTCATTTTCATTGTCCACATTTTTTATGTCATTGTACTTCAATTTGATAACCAACCATTCTTGGTGATTGTTTTTCATACTTTGGAAACAAATCAATATTCATCAGAAATTCACACTTCTTACATGATCATTTTGATCAATTTCCATTTTCTAGAAGTCATTGTACTAACAAATTGAATTCAATCTTATTCAGAGCAATCAATAGTGATTTTTTCATATCTTCAAACACAATCTTTCATATAAAATAAAACAATCATACAGATTTTTGATATATGGTTCCTATTTTTCAGCTTTCCAACTATGATTCCTTCAATACAGTGCCTATTCTAGTTCAACACAATTTCATTTTCTGTTCCGTGTTTATAGTTTTTTAGTCCTTTGTTTTCTCATATCAAAATACAAAAACAAGTTACCTGATTCTTCAAACTTCATTTTTGTTCCATTTTTTTGTCACTATATTCTATTATTGTTCATCATTTAATACTCAAAATTAAAAAGTTGTCTAATTTCAATTCTTTTTAAATTTCAATTCTTTTTTCAATTTCAAGATGGAAGTAAAAGACTCTTTACTTTCCACCTCAAGGGGGAATATTGAAATTTACAGGTATATATACCATGTCACTGCATGTTTCTGAAGATGATGATGTAGCAACACTCGCATGAATTTCGTTAGTAAATTCACGAGCCACATATAGCAAATCAAATGTTCACACCACAGTTGCCTACTGTTTGCTGATGTCGCAATACTTGAAATTACTATACTTTCAACTGATAAATCAAATGATGCAAAGGCTACTTTAGCATCCTTTATCTCTAGATTAGATTCTCCGAGAATCTATTATTCCAGATCAATGTAGTGTCTCAAGTGCACTAGTCACGATCAGTTTCCTCTTTCATGAATGAGCTAGCATGGCAAGTGCATGAGCTGCGCAACACATAAACAACTATCAATGTCAAGCTGCTGTTATGGTTCTATATCACAGCAACAAGCTACTGTTTAGGAAATATTATCACAGCATTGATTCAACTAACTTCAGGGCATCGATTCAACTAACTGCTCTCATAATGCCCTGGTTCACAACAACAGCAACACAATATTTCTACCCGTGAATCTATTGCATAACCAACAAGATACAGCAAATCCACCTCAAGTATACAGCAAATCCACCTCAAGTACACAACCTCAGCTGATTCACTTGTGCAATCCAAGTGAAATGGACATTAACCTTTGATTGGTCAAATATGTTATGCTACGAATCAGATCTTAGAAGAAGCACGAGTTGTGCTTCTCACGTCTCGGATTCCTATACAAATGTAAATTTAATTCTGATACATATTTTTGTTTTCTATGTAAGACTAAGATCAATTTACTTAGCAATTATCTAATGGTTGTAGTTACTTGGCAATTACTATAGTAGTTGATTCACTTCACTGAATAAAGCTTTCTGAATTAATAAAACATAAATAGCCCATTAAGCTGATTATTTCCACAGTGCATTACTTCTATGATTCTCTACTGCTATGTTTTTGTTCGTGCACTATTATCTGTTCTCAACATTGTAGAAGCATCATCATATATCAATTTAGCTCCTGATGCAAGCAATTCAATCATTAGGAACTCATCCAAACAATCAAACAGAGCATCTTCTCATCATCAACACACTTCCACATGCATCTTCAAATTCTAACAATTGGAATCTCTTATCTCTCATAAATTCTCATTCTTCTATATATCTCTTAAAAAAGCTTTATCTTCATTTCAAAACTCTGGCCTAACACCTTTACTCATAGGGCCTTTCCCTATTCCCCTAAACTCTATATACTTCAGGTAACAATCTTTTATCTCTTGTCATTGGTCCAAGGTCAGTTGTTATGTATGGAATGGCCTTTCCCAACAATCAAGTGGAACACACTCCTCTCTTGGGGAACTAATCTCTCCTTTCTTCTCATCTATATTATAGCTTTGTATTAGGACAGCACGCCCATAAGTTAGAAAGTAGCCTAGTAAGTTATCACTCGCTTCTGGCTTCACTCCTAAGTATGACGACTTAGAAAGCCTGGGAGCAAAGGATGATGAGAGCTTTATAAAGCTTTCTTACTACAATCAACAGAAGGTCATAAATTTTGTCTTGTTATTTCCCTTCTTGTACTGATGGATTTCTTTCCTGTGAATGTTATGATGAAGGCTCATTGGCTAAGAATAGGGTCATTGCCGAGCTTATGGGTAGATGACTCAAAATGAAATAAATAGAAGAATGTATTGATCAGGAAAGCATTGGATAAGCATGAAACTATCTGCCCAGCATAATTCTTGATTATAAGTAAGATAACATTTTAATCCAATCACAATGTGTGAAAGTGTGAAAAGAATTTCAATGCCTTTCAAGGGCTGTGACACTATAAACAATTAGAATACAACGGAGTTGTTGTTTAGAAATCTAGTAGCTAGAAGAGTCAATTCCTCTACTATGTCTTATGGTCTTCGAGTAGAGATTTATGGTTCCAGTTAGAGTCTGATTTTAAGGAAGAACTTAACTTTGACTGTGAGGGCGGGCAATTCCTCTACTAGAACTTAAGGAAGGATACAAAATAAATGAACTAATTAAACTAAGTAATCATAAAGAATACCTTCCCCCGCTCAAATGGGCTTAACTCAGACTTAACTAAGAGTCCCTTAAAATGCGATTGCAGCTTGGAATGGCATTAGGATTGCATGGGATAAATTTAAATGGTTTAAGAGAAGGTTTTAGAATTCAGAATTTTGATGAGGTAACTAGAATAACAACTCTTCAGAGATGAAGAACTCCAACTCAAAGGCTAACTAATAGAACTATAAACATAATTACCTTACTTTAGCTTATTTCCCTTTAGGGGAGAAAGCTAGTTTTGTTGGGCAAACATGTTTCATTTTCACATGCTTAGTAACACGTAATTTGAGAAGTTAAGCGGCTGGTTTTGGTTTTGTTATTCTGGAGGTGAAAAAGTAGTTCCTTAACCTAATTCAATCTCTCGGCCATAAAGTTCTTTCATAAAGCAATGTTCAAGCTAGTTTAAGAAAGAAGGTGACAAATCATAAATCTTGAAATCAGGTGGTGAATAATTAGAAGTTGCGGCAGAAAGTGCATCTAAATATGATATAAAAAAGAAATAACCTTTAGAATTGGAAACTTCGAAAAATTGGGCAGAGAATTTAAAGTTGAAGAAGAAAAGGCAGATAAAAAACAAAACACCTTTCCTTCATATCTCAAATAGATAAACTTCAAGCAAAGCCATCGTTCCCTTACAAATAAATCAAATAAACCATGGTAGCATAAAGTTCCCTTCCCTATCATCCGTAACTATAAACAAAAGGTAACTCTAA
>JAOVVI020014484.1:0-11112 GCA_028571085.2 Nepenthes alata | reverse complement strand
GTGAGCGAGAGACAGTGTGACACCAGAGAAGAAAAGGGTGGGAGAAGAGAGAGAAGAAAAGAGAAAAGAGAGGGAGAGGAAAAGGATCTGCCGAAGGCATAGGATGGAAAGCAAGAGAGAGACAAATAGAATAGAAGGTGGGATTTGAGTCTCTCTTCTTTGTGTTTCAAAATTTATATACTATAATTTTAAATAAGATGTCAGATAATAATAAAATTTAATCCAATCAAAAACACTCTAACGCTCAAATCAATAAGCAGTATTTTAATAATAGAATGTAGATATAGAGAATGCATAAATAAATATTGAGAGTATGTTTATGGATGTAGGTCAAAAGTGCACTCGTAGAGAGTATGACTTTA
Source organism: Nepenthes alata (assembly GCA_028571085.2). Lineage (NCBI taxonomy): Eukaryota > Viridiplantae > Streptophyta > Magnoliopsida > Caryophyllales > Nepenthaceae > Nepenthes > Nepenthes alata. The sequence continues at coordinate 10,750 of JAOVVI020014484.1, read as the reverse complement.
GATGCTCGTAGACAATAGTTTCTCTAAGTACTGAGCTCATAGAAAACTAATAACAAAGAGAGAGAGCGTGGGATGCTTAAGAGTTTAGAAAGCTTCTAAGAGTTTGAATTTGCTTGAGGGCATTTAATGGGCAAGCGAAAGCGTGCCTCTGAAGTGAGTTTCCATGGCCTTTTATAACCATGGCCTTGAACTGTCTTCCTTACACATGAAGGCTGGATTCCCGCCTTCTTTGGGGGGATCGTTGCCTTTTCTGCATAGGCGTGAGCGCTATTCTTGGCAATAATGGTCAAAAAGGTAGATCTCATTCCTTCTGCACATAGTAATCGTTAGAGTTTTCTTATAGATTACATGTAGTACCTGCGTCTTCTTCCCGGGATGCGTTTTTATTTTGGGAGGTTGTCGTTACAGGGGAGATTGTCTTCTTTGGAGAAGCGAAAAATCAGGACAGGCGACCGTTGTGGTATGAAAAAGGACGCATGAGCCGATCTAGGCATAGGCCGCATGTGATGGACTGAGTTATTCTCCTTAAATAACCGCCGTCAATAAAAATATAAACTACCATCCATAATTAATATTATAATTTTTTTTGAAGAAAATTAGATAGAATTCTGTTTGTAAATCGGACGTTTTTCAAAATACAAACACTTATAATTTAATCATGTACAATAATCCACAATATATCCACAACACGAACAACAACAAAGTCTCCATACTCAACACACTACATAGGATCCAAACGCCACACTCACAAAAGTGGCACTGACATCATTGCTCCAGTACAACGCCAGTTGGGAATGATGCCAACTAGGAACCCTGATCATAACCACATTAAAAGACATGCGGAAGCATAAAGACCACAATGTACAGTGGAAACTAATCCATCGTTCATCCACATTAAACATCATTAACCACCACCAAACATGTCTTATACAATTTACAAAAGTAGAACAAAATCCCTATTTCATACATATAATTAGCTAAGTCCAAGTCTCTAGCCCTGCACGCGATATCAGCTGCCTATTATGCTCCTATGGTCTACCCAGTCTCATCGGGTATCAATGTGTTCTCATCTGAAAGGGATATAACAAGAGTGAGCGTATAACCCAACAAATAAAATCACACATCACTAACTACGGACATATGAAAGTGAAAGCAATAACTGAATGAGAAACACATATAATCTCAATAACAAGGGAACATGAGAGGGGAAGGGGACATCTTGGATTATCGGGTTCACATGGTTACATCGGTACGTATTATTCCTTTTTATCATTTACATTATTATTTGCAGATCAGAGTTAGTAGGTCTTACTAACAAAATGTGCGGGAGGATGAGAAATGGATCATGAACCTCATGATCTAAGGTCATATGACATATCCAATGTCCATCATCGTTTGCCCTCACCACCATCAGTATGGCTAATCTAGGCCCATCACCACGTGGCATAGCGGTGTCACCCACTACCCTTCCCTCCCGCGGTCCAGAGGCAATTTCATCCTTTCACAATTATATCCTAAGGCTTGACAAGGATATCACCCACTTTAGTAAGCGGCCAGAACACTTGGCCATAGCGATCCTTGAGTCTCCACTATGATACTCATGTCATGCCCAAGAATATTACCCATCATAGCATAATCCATGGTCCTAATTTCAAGATTCCTTAGTCTTTTGAAGGGGGATCCACCATTTGCTATGTACATTCTTCACTCAGGAAAATCACATTCCCACTACATATCCTCCTCGGGGAGATCAAATCCATCATATCACACTTTGTAGATTCCCTTTCGTTTACTTGTGTGATTCATATCTTTCTTTTTAAACTATATCCTTTAACAATACCTTCCACATGCATAGATATCACATTGTGTGGGAGGAATAAAAACGTCTTACCATATCATGCAAATTCTCACTTTGGGGTCCTCCAAAACGCATTTCTTTGTAAAAAGAGCATAAATACATATTCCGAAATTTGCATTTATATTTAAACAATTAGACATAATTTTCCTAACAATTAAATGTGGGAAAAGCATGTAAATGTTCCATTCAAACTCACATGAACAGTATCATGGGGTATTTTAGAGCATCCGGACGCCGCGAATGGGTCGATATTTGTGAGATCGGACGTCCGGTCGATACATATGTATAATTGGGATGTAGTGATTCATATTTTGAGACCAATTTAACATAATTTGAAGGTGAAAGCATGTAATTTCTCCATTTATTTTCGGATGAACAGTAACAGTGCACATTTAGAGGGTTCGGAGGCCGCAAACTGGACGAAACGTGCGATATCGATCATCTGGTCGATATATATGCACATTTAGGACATGGTAATTCACATTTTGGGGTTGATTTAACAAAATACATTGAGGAAACAGGAAACTCCCAATTTTTGTGGGTTAGGGTTTGGTGGAATTCCATCGAATGAATCGGTGAGCAAATCAGACAATAAACTACATAATCCTTAGTCTCAAGGCACGGGTAACACATTTTTCATGGTTTGGGTAGGTATTGAGACAAAAATACCTGATGATAAATGAAAAATATCGAAAGAGAAAAGTTTGTGAGTATGAGAACACTTACCTTGACATGTATAACCACTTTTATAACTAACACGAGCTCGATCTCCTCCTTCCTCTCTCTAGAATCGGCGCTCTCCCTCTCTAGAAACCCTTTCGTCACAAAAAATGAGGAAAATGCAAAGCAGGTCACAGGTTTATAATCGTCGGGTGCTTGAGCGCTCGGCGAGCGTGCAGCGAGCGCACAGCTAGCGCGGCCTCACTATCGACTCGTGCTCGAGCAGACCGAGGAACGCAGCGAGCGGGGCGCTACTGCTTTTTGCACTCGAGCCCAGGCTCGAGCGTGCAGTAGGCGCAACCCTACTGGCAGCGCTTCAGCAGCAAAACTCTAAGATGAATTTTTTCAAATTTTCTTCCGATATATATACTTATTCGTCCGATAGGTCTAGTATTAATTATTAGTATATTGATTACCTCATATTTATTATGTCTTTAGACCCGAAACCTCACAACTCTCCCCTACTTATAAAAATTTTGTCATCAAAAATTAACGAATCTGGAATTCCCATAATTAGATATAATCTTTCTCGTATTTTGAAATTATCTCCTCAGACAAACGATTATTCTAGGAACCTCAAGCATTTGAATCGTTCTGGCCCTTATCACAAGACAAATTCCTAGCCTCCCAAAATAGCTTAACCCAAACACTTACTGATTTTCTCAGTCATTGATATAAGGTAGACTTCATAACGATCCTCAGAATTTCAAAATTGACCTAAAATAATGCTGGCCATTCCTCGAGCTGCACAAAAGTCTCAAAATCTACATCTCAACCTCAATAGGATCTGAGCTACTCAAAAGTCCAGACATTTAAGCATCTCCAAATCAATTATGAATTGTCATCCTAGGACTTGATATTTCTGGAATTAACTCCAGTTATACTTACCTCGAGTCGTTGACTCCACCCTATTCATCACGCTTGTTAGGTTGATCAGGCAACCCTTCTTAGCAAATTACTAGTCTAAGGACTTCAATCTAGAGCCAATCAACCTAAACCTCAAACCGAGATTAATTAACCTAGGCCTAAAATTAACACTGGTCAATTCAAGAACTCAATTGATACCAATCAAATTCCAACATTAAGGCGTCTCCATATACCATCTTCCCCTCGACCCTGCAGTCTGCCACCAATTCTAGTAGTCCCCATCTAGGAGCCACTACTAACATTCCTTGAGACAGAAACAATTCGGATTAGGCCATTCCTAGAACACTAGCTAGGACGCATAAACTAGCCAATCTAACTAAATCATCACTCCTATCTTAGTGCTAGCCTAACTTATTGTGATCAGAGTAACCAAAATTATCCAGACTAGCTTAATCATTATACACCTCCATTTACTTGTTTGATTAATCGTAATCTAACATAATCTTCTGCATATGATTCGGATCAAATCTAAGGCATCTCTTTTTTTTCTCTGATACCAACTATGACGGACCATGTTATTCTCCTTAAATAACCTCCGTCAATGTTAACATAAACTAAAGTCCATAATTTATAATTATGGATTTTGTAAAAATTTTGGCAGAGTTTCCTCTGCAACTGGACGAAACCTAAAAATATAATCTATTTAAAATAACTTGTACAAGCATACAACTATCAAATTTGAGATATTGTGAGGTCCGACATCGGATGGGGAGGGGAACAAAACGTTCTTTATAAAGATGTGGATGCCTCTCCATTGTTGACGCGTTTTGGGGGCCATGGGCCTGTCAGGAATAAAACCGCGTGGGCTTGGACCAGAGCGGATAATATCTACAAGCGGGTGCCTGGCAATATTACAGTAGTATCAGAGACAAAATCCGGTTTGGTGTACCAGTGAGAACGCTGGGCCCCCAAGGGGATGGATTGTGAGGTCTCACATCATATGGGGAGGGGAACGAAGCGTGTTTTATAAAGGTGTGGATACCTCTCCCTTGTGGACGTATTTTGGGGGCTGTGGGCCTACTAGGAACAAAACCGTGCGAGCCTGGCCCAAAACAAATAATATCTACAAGCGGGGGCCTTAGGACGTTACATATATAATGTACATGTCAAATAATATCCCAATTCATGTCCAATAATATTTTCGAATACATAAAATTAACATATATAAAATATATGTGCATAATTTCCAAATATACGGAGTGTCCATGTCCATAAAACTAGGGTTACGAATTTTTAAAACCAAATTATATATAAATTACAAACAATTCTGATAAAACCCAAAGGGGGTACGGGTTAGGGGGTACGGGTTAGGGTTCCGACGAACATAATTTCGCATAAAACTATCAAATCAAGCATCCAATCGATAAATAAACATATACAAGGTATGAGTATCCATATTCTTAAGCCAATTTATGCAAAAAATCTCAAAAATTGGTGGGTGAAAATATCCGGTTGCGGGGTTAGGATTTCGTGCCAAATACCGATCAAAACTAGCAAATTTGACATGAGATCAAAATATATACATGTTCAATATATGTGTATCATGAAAATAAAAGTATGGATGGATATCGAGACAAAAATACCCAAAGGGACAGGGATGAACAGTGCAAAAAGAGAAAGAAAAGGATATGAGTATACTTACTATGACCCGGCCTACAACTTCTCTAACAACTCTAAGGCGGAATCGAACCCAAAAGTTTCAATCTCCTCCTTCTCTATCTCCTCTCTCTCTTTCCCCACATGAATGATGCTGCTGCCTCCTACTGCTTTGAAAACCCAATTTTTTCACATGTATTAAGCCTAATTTTTATTATATTACCTTAATTATCCAAAATTATGATGTTCTAAAAATCAGTAAATTACAACTCTCCTCCACTTATAGAAATTTCGTCCTCAAAATTTAACGAACTTCAGAATTTCACAGTCGGAGAAAATCCTTTCAGATGCCTTCTTCATGTCCTATGACACATCTTTGATGAAAAGACTTATCCCAGAAGGCCTTAACCACTGAACTATCCTAAGTCCCAATACTTAGTGTTTCCTATTTAGGTCTAAGTTGGAACTTATCACAAGACAAATCCCTAATCTCCCACAATACTTAATTCAATTACATACTTCCTCATTTATCGATACATGAGAGACATCATGATAATTCATCAATCGGAGGCAGACCAAATTTACTAATTATTTCCATGTCTTAATTCAGAACCTCAAACAAACTAACAAATTTCTACTTCAGTTTATCCTAAGTCTGAAAATGATCATTCACTTGGATCCTCGATCTTATTTGAAATCTTATTTCCAAAGGTATCGATATATCTAAGGCAACACCCACAATCCTCAAATTACAATCAGCTTAGGAAATATAACCAAAGCAATTACCCAAAACCTCAAAACTCCCACATTTGGCAACTTATCAACTCATTGACATTTCAACAATCCGTCTTACTCAATTCCGATCATATCACCCAAATTTGCAATAAATGGACGATCTTTGATAGCTAACCCACAATTTTCCAAACACCCAAAATCCTCGCTGTTCTAATAACCTCGAAACAAAATCACAATGATTTCGTATCTCATGATTTCATAACTCTAATACTCCGAATACAATTTTGTCTCCCAAATCAAATGCACAGCGTCCCATTAGCCCAGATATTGGGATCTGCTCACGGTTCATCCTTTGACATTTCCTACGAAGTATCAAAAACATCATGAATCTAAATACTCTCAACATCAGTTATCAGTACTAATATTCACCTTCCTTAAATGACACAGAGATTCATCTTCACAATCCTTAAGCAGATTCACACACTTGCACTGCCGTAAGATCATCTCCTCTTGATGACACAATTATTCAGATCCTCGAATCATTAGACAATAACCATCTCTAAAAAAAATACCTATAGGTCCTCAAACGAGAGAATTTAATTGCTAACTCTAAATCACAAGTGGAGTAATTCTGATCATAAACTTCTCCCCCACTTAAATCAAGGGTAACCACCCATATACGATACAGGAAGAATATAATCCTAAATCTTTCTCAAAAGCATAATATTTTATAGCAATTTACTTAATCCATCAGGGATCAACCGAACGACGTAGTCGACAATTACCCTCCATTCTTTGAATTCATCGATAAGGCCATCACAATATTGACCTCAGTATGGCATAAGGATCCAATCCATAAAGTCCATAAAATACAAATGAGCCTACAAACCTGAATGGAAAAACTAGAACTTGCAATGGCGATATCTTTATCCTAAATGCTACCACAGGTACAACTTTCAATTATCCACAATTACAATACCTATGGATGCAGATCAACCCAAGATATCATCGAGTCTTTGCAATAGATCAACTAAAACACCAATTAATTCATAGTGCCCGCTAATCAAACCATTTATCTTTCGAACAACCTAAATCTCTAGTCATCCACAAGTGACCTTGTCAGTTCATATCACTTACCAACCTTACATGTCCTAAAGTATCCCAAAGTAGCACCAGACCAATGCTTACTTGATTCTATACAAATTCTTAAGACTATCGATGTCGTCTCTTGCACAACCTCGAATTACTGATCAAAGCAAAATCAGCCTATTCTTTCTCTCTAAGAAATATCCTCAAATACTTATACAATCAAAACTCCTTAGTGACCACAAGATGACTTCCTGATGTGATCTCATATGATAAATAATTTGGCGCAATCCTCATTAAACAACTTGCAAGCAAAAAGATACTAATTTCCTGATACCTCGATCAACTATGACTCATACTCAAATTTCACAATCCGATTGCAAGATATAATGTCCTTGCCAACCCGATTCATACTAGCATGGCGACTCACCAACCGAAACATCATTAACCTCATAACAAAGATCGATACCACAAAACAAATCAACTCAACCCAACCGATTATATCTATTGTCCGAAGAAAATGTCTCGAACATCGATATAACTAGCGTAAGTCTATGGTCCTCAAACAAATGAATAAATTTAGGAAACACAATGAAAATATAGATTCAGAATCCCAAAATAACATGTATACTAAAACACAAACATCTGAAAACCTGACCTTCCATCACAATGGACAGCACCTCTACACCTTGTGCCATTACCACAAAACCACGATTCAAGGCATCAGACTTCTTCACTATCCGACCCACGAGATAAGGACAATCCTTAATCATGTAGCCGAATTATCCACAATTAAAATCATGCTCCAAGAAACTTGTCGGGAAGAATATTTGTCTATAGAAGCATCCACAAACACATTTCACAATATCTCTTTAATTTCCCGACCCATGACTCCTTTCTCATCAACCATCAACGGTTGGCTTCATCTTTTAACTTATATGAGGCGAGCATTACATCATCTCCTCCTGAACATTGGATCATCGCAACGGCATTTCAATTCTCAGGATCCACACTTTAACTTCTATAGGATCCATGTCACCCAAAAATTTCAGTACTTGATCATTATTACATCTTTCATGATTCGACATCCTCAAATTTTCTAACAACAGGAATCGACTTCGAGTTAACCTAACCTCAAAACATCGATTCCACCATATCCAACCCACTTGCCATGCTATTCAAGCATCCCCAATCCTAATCCTCGAATCAAGATCAACCTAATTTAATCCTCAAGGTATCCTTCTTCAACATCCTTTCTCTCGATTTTTATTCAGATTAGACCTTCCAAGACTCTCAAGTCCTGCCATCTCACTCAACAAATTCAGACACTCGGCCACTCTATCACGTGGTTAACCACCTCCACATGTCGACCTTGATCTAGGCAGAATGATCAACTATGGATATCCTTTCTAAAATAAGAACGTGCGTTAGTTCATAATTCGAACACTAATAAAGACAATGAAAGCTAGACAACCCAACTTACCCTCTAATTCTTAACTTAGTTCTAGCCTAAGTTATACAAATTAGGAAAATTAGAACTATCCATTTTAACTTAATCACCCTACGTCTTTGTTTACATATTTGATCTATCCTACTCTAACCTAAACTTTTGCATAAGATTCAGATCAAGTCTAAGGCATCTTTTTCTCTGATACCAACTGTGATGAGCCGTATTTTTAATTGAAATTTAGCAAAGTTTTGGTAGAAAAATGACTGTCAAACTAATATAAAACTTGTATATTAACCTTGTACAATAAATATACAATCACAGCCAACTCAACACAGGATCGAAAAGCCATAAAAATAAGTGACATCAACGTCATAACTTTGAGTATGACGTTTTCTCAAATAAGATGCCACTAGGTACTCAAATAAACCATAACAACCTACAAAAATACATACATTCACCAAACACAGTGAAAACTATTCACTATATACATCATCACCTATATACATGACCATCAAAAATAATTCAAAAGACTCTATAAGGTACAAATCCACAAGGCTAAGTTCACAAGATTATCTTTCAAGTCTTTGAGCTTAGCCAACTTCTAATCATCTGCCCCGCCCTATCAGGTCTAAGCTCGTGCTCATATAAAGGTAAGAAAATATAGTAAGGCTGAGCCAAATGCTTAATAAGTGTAATATAATCAATGACAGTAATCAATAAATGCAAAATAAAGTAGAGGAATAATATAAGAGTATAATGAAGATGCATAAATATGAAACATGAATAAATACATTTTTAAAATTTATTTATCTTTTATGTTTTACTTATTCTTCCTTTAGGTTCTACAATATACAAAAATTTTATTATCTTTACAGATCAGGGTCAGTAGGCCTTATTGACTAAAGGAGCAGTCAATTGTATTTCGGATTGTGTTTGCTTTTACACAATCAAAAGGCATCTCCTTCTATTCAAGATCTAGAGGTGGGCCATCTATATATAATCCTTGTAGATGGGACCTTAGTCACATGTAGTTCTTAGTAGATAACGACCTTCCACTATAATATACTAACGTATACCAAGGAATATCACCCACTATAAAATAAGGTCAGCATAATCCTTAAATTTTTACTATAATATTCATGGCATGTCAGAGAATATTATACTTTAAAATATAAATTCATAGTTCAGGTTTCATAATTTCTTATTCTTTAAGGAAAAGTATACCAAACTTCTTTCAAAAATTTTTCACTCCGGGAGAATAAATCATAACATATCAAATTGTGGCATTTTCTTCATATACTTATAGAATTTTTTATTTCTTATGAGTTTAAGTCTTCATATGACTTAAATTATATGCATGGTCATCTAAAATATGAAAAAATAGAAACCCTTACCAACTTGAATCAAATATGACTTTAGAACTTTTGGACAATAAATTTTCTTCACAAACGCATATAATGTAATTTTTGGAGTATACGTAAGATAATATATAATGTACATGTCAATTAATATTTCGATTCATGTCTGATAATAATTTCAAATACATAAAATTAACATATATAAAATATATATGCATAACTACCAAATATAAGGAGTGCCTGCATCTATAAAGTTAGGGTTATGAATTTCTAAAGCCAAATCATGTATAAATTATAAATAATTCGGATAAAACCCAAAGGAGGCTTCAGTTAGAGTTTCAACGAATATAATTTCGTATAAAACTACCAAATTGGACACTCAATCGATAAATAAGCATATACAAGGCATGGGTATCCATATTCTAATGTAAATTTATGCAAAAATCTCAAAAATTGGTGACTGAAGACATCCAAGTGTGGGGTTAAGGATTTGGTACGAAATACCGATCAAAACTAGAAAATCGGACATAAGATCGAAATATATACATGTTCAATACGTCGGTATCATGAAAATAAAAGTATGGATGGATATCAGGATAAAAATACCCAAAGAGATCGGGATGAACAATGCAAAAAGAGAAAGAAAATGGTATGAGTGTACTTATCTCGATCCGATCTATAATTTTTCTAACTAGCTCCAAACCAGAATCGAACTCGAGAGCTTCAATCTCCTGCTTCTCTCTACTCTCCCTTGCATTCTCTCTCTCCTCTCTCTCTCTTTCCCCACATGAATGACGCAGAAAAGAGCTGTTGGGCACTTATATCGCAGCTGGTGCTCGAGTGCCCAGTGGGCAATGGGGCCCCTGGATTCAGCGCATACCACGATGCTCAAGCGCCAGGCAGGCACGGGTACCCTAGAACGGGTGCTCGGCAAGCATCCCCTACCGTTGCCTCCTACCGCTTCTGAAACTCAATTTTTTCACATGTATTAAGCCTAATTTTAATTATAATACCTTAATT
>JAOVVI020014483.1:0-11493 GCA_028571085.2 Nepenthes alata | reverse complement strand
CTCACACTTGGGATTTGGTTACTTTTTACCTAGTAAGACTACAGTAAAAAATAAATGGGTATACAAATTAAAAATAACTTTTGATGGTTTAAAAATTCAACATAAAGCTCATATTGTGACCAATGACTCCACTCAAGAGTATGATATTAATTATAATGAGATCTTTCTTTTTATTGCTTCCATCACTTTTGTTCAATCTCTTTTTGACGAGTATTATATGATGTTAAGTAGGCTCCTTGTCCTAATTGTTAATTTCAAGTTTATTATTTTACAGTTTGAGTTTACCTCCAGTCTTTATGACATCGATATTTTTATTTGTTATACTGATATTGGTATTATTTTATATTAATAATATAATTATTATTAGTGATGGTAATTTTATTATTAATGAACTTAAATGTTTTTAGTCAATATTTTGAAATGAATGATCTTGGCTTTCTACACTACTTTTTCAGATTTGAGGAATCTTCCACCTCTGATAACTGCCATTTGACAGAGTATCCCTCCGATCTCCTTTCTTGTGTTGGACTACTAATTATATGATGACTAATAGTCCTCTTGAGACTTAATGTCAAGCTTTGTGCTACTCCGTGCAAATCTCTTTTCAATACTACTCTTTATCGCTAGCTGTTTGAGAATTTTATACATCTTGCTATTATTAAACCTGATATTATCTATGTTGTATATCTTATTAGTCAATTTATGTCAAATTCGTCTTATATTAATTATGCAGCTATTTTTATATTTTTTGTTATATGAAGGGCATTCTATTTCATGGATTACTTTTTTCTGTTACTCTTCATTACAACTCTAAGTTTACTCTAGTACTAATTAAACAGGTGATTTTATTGATTGATGGTTCGGCACAAATCTTTTTTTTTTTTTTGGCTTATTAGGGGATTCTTTTTTATTGGCATAGTAAAAAACATATTATTATTATTTGTTCTAATATTGAGATTAAATATTGCATTCCTGTTAATGCAGCTTGTGAGTTTATTTGGTTTCATTAATTTTTTTATAGATATCTGTGTTTCCTAACTTATTAATACTTTTGTTTATTGTGATATCAATAATAATATTTAAATTATTTATAATAATATATTTTATAAATGTATAAAATATATCGAGATTGATTGTCATTTTGTACGTTATTATCTTAAAAAGGGTACTCTTTGCTTCTTTTTAGTTTCTTTGACTGATTAATTAACTGATATTTTTACAAAAGTTTATCATTCTAGTTATTATTATGGTTTGATTTTTAAGCTCCTATCAGTATCTTCATTATCACCTTGAATTTGAGGAAAGATATTAAGATATATATATAATATTATTTTTAAATTGGAGTATTGATATATATTCAAATTTAAGTTATTTATATATATTAGGATTTATATAATATTATTGCTAAATTAGTTTGTGTAATTATAGTTGTTAGCTTTTCTTATATAGGTTGCTTGCTTCTTTTTTTTAAAAAAAGCTTATTATATGGTTATAAATATATAAAAATATAAAAAAAAAATTCTCTTTTTATATTTCTACAAATTTAAACTTAGAATTTTATATTAATTGAGAAAACATTTGCTATATAGTTATTTTTCTTCCGTGTTAAACACCAACAAATATGAATTATATTTTCCTACTCTCCCATGCTACTATCACTACTTGTAAATATACGAATCAGCATCTTACTTGGGCTGACCCCATTGTTGCTCATCAGTCCAAGACTCTACTATCTATCATTGCAGGACATTGATCGCCAGAGATCAGCGACCAATGGTACTGTCACTGTCAATTATTACTGTCAATCGGTATTTGTCTGAACTATCACTATCGTTCATATAAGTACGAATCAGTTACATATTTTTCTATCATTATAAAACACTGGTCGTCAGAGATCAGCAACTGGTGATACTATCACCGTCAGCTATTATTGTCAATCTGTGTTTGGCTAAACTATCATTATCATTTATATAAGTACATTATACAATCACCCCATATATTGTATATAAAATTTATCTCTATCCCGAAAAAAATTATTGATAATTTTTGTTAAATTACTTGTTAATAGCCGATTATAAATATTGACACTTCAGTGACTAATCTGTGATGATAGAATCTATTATAACAGACGAAAAATATCATTATAAAAAATATTACTGCTCGTTGGATGATCTAAAATTTTTCTTGTAGAAGCCAAAATATAAATTGTTTATGGAAAAAGAAAAATGTCTACGAAGTGTCATTTTTTATAAAATAGAATAAAAATTTTAGTATTATTTTATTTTTAACAAAATTATTATTTTATTATTTGATTGCAATAGAGATAAGTAAATAAAAAAAAACATCACTCCTGATTTTTTTTATTTTCAACTCTCTTGAAAACATAAAATACTTTAAAAATTAAACTATGCAATAATATAATTAATTAATTAATTATAAATATTCTTGTATTTAATTTAATTACTTTAAGTATACGAAAATTGATTTAAAATTAAACTTTTATCCTTGATATGCACAAATAACAATATAATATCTAAAAATTTAGCATAAAATGACATTTTACAGTTGCCATGAAAGATAATCTTATGCGTGATGGCCGCTACCATTACTATCTGCCACTGTCCAACCACCATATCAAATTATTGCTGCCGCCCCACCTCCTCACCTCAACCATCACATTGCCTCCACATTTCCACCGTGATCATCATGTCACCACCGCCAACACCCGTCGATGCTGCCAAGTCGTCATCACCATCACCGTACCACCACTTATTTGCTGCCCCGCCCGCTATCACCGCCAACGTACAATGTATTCTAAATTTCATGGAGGAAAAATAATTTATTTTGTTCATTGTATATAAGGGAATATATTTTTATAGGATAATGATTTTTAACGTATGTGTTACTAAATAATAAATTATTATTTTAGTAAAAATAAACTAGAAATATATTGTGAATTCATCCTACAAAAGATGATGCAAGGGTGAAACAAGCTTTGTTGAATAGATACACTACCCTTTATGAAGAAGTAAATTAAGAGAGAAATTCTTGATTATGGGTAGTTCAAAGGTGATTATCCCAGAAAATTTCACCCTCACCCAGTTCCGTTGCGATGAAAACGACACAATAAACCCCTAGGAATAGACAAGAAAGAAAAGGGCTTTATGGATTGCGATTTATCGTGTTCACATATATATAAACATTGGGTTAACTCTCTGCTCTCCGGTACAAGACTGGTTGTTGAGGTCTTGAGAATGGAGGTAATGCAAAGGAATGGAGGACTGGTAGTTGCAGTTTGCTCCTATCTCGAGAATTTATTTTAAAAAAGTATAACTCGTTAGTTTCAACTGTGAGAACAAAATTGGTAGATCGTCCCAATTTTTCTCCTCCGAAATCATTTTCCCACTTTCTGCTGTTCTTCGCATAATCCCTCGGGTATGTTGCGAGAAATTCCTATCACACCTCTCTCTCTATTTATCTGATAAATAACTGTTTTGTGGATTTAGTTTGACCTTGTTGTTTGGGTTATTTGGTAGTCTGATCCTAGTAGTAATCATTGGATTATGAAGCAGAAGTAATTTTATCTCTTCAATAAGTCAATGTTTTCTGGGCTTAATTTAGTTTGACTTCTTTTTTGGTTGCTGCGGTAGTGTTTGATGCTGTGATTGGATTCTCAATCAGAAGTAATTTTTTGTTTCGTTTTGATCAGTCTTGTCCAATTGGTGAGTTGCATGTGGATTTAGGTAATAAATCTCTGATTTCAATACAAACTGAAAGTGAAAGCTAATACTGCTATTGTTTGAAAGTTGAAACTATTTGTTCGGAGAAATTCAAACTCCTTTTGACTTGTCAAAGTGTCCTAGGAAGGCGGAACATGTGTTATGGTAATCCAGGTCTTAATATGAACCGTACTTCTTTAGATAAGTTGACTCCAAAAGCGGGAGTTGCCTTGGATGCAAACCAATTTTCTATGGATTCATAAATTTTAATTTTATCAAATAGCGTTATTAATACATGTTAGGCACTTCTGGAATTAGTAGACCTATGATCCACTCCATTTTGAAAACACGCCAATTTAGAGATGATTTAAATTACGCTAGAATTTGAATTTTAAAGCATAAAAGGTGATATCAAGATTGTATACTTGTGCTGGCTATTTAAATTGTTTAATTCATTGACACTGGATGTAATTGAATATGTGGCTTCTATCGATGAAGTCATTGGTTTATCTGATTAACTCTACTTCCTGGAAGGCCTCAGCTAAGCTGAACTTCTTTTTCTAGGATGGGCTGCTGAATGCTTTAATTCAGCTGGTTCAAGTTGAAGTTCTCTTTCAGTTACAATCATAAATGAAAACATTGGTATTGGTATTGGTCGCAACCATATCAATATCAGATATATCAAATAATGTGTCTCGGCATTGGATATATCAAAAGTAAATTTTTTTTTGAGAATCATAGGTTGAAAAGACTATATCAACCTATGTATTAGCTAAATATTGAATATATTGGCCAATATTTGTACCTATGATTACAATTTGCTAGAAAAGTAAGTTATTCAAAAATCTACTGTGACTTATGGATTTGGTGTTTCACTTTCACAGGATGGGAAGCACTTCCAGATCTGTTTTAGCCTCTCTCTTCCTTTTGCTCCTCTTATCTCCCCTTGCCAATTCCTCATCAAATGATCGCTTACTCAGAGTTGGCCTGAAAAAGAAAAACTTGGACCAAATCAACCGGTTTTCCTCACTTTATGGTTGCAAGGGAAAAGAGTCAATAAATCCTGCAATCAGAAAGTATGGTCTTGGCAATGGTCTTGGAAACTCTGATGATGCTGATATTATCTCTCTAAAGAGCTACATGAATGCTCAATATTTTGGTGAAATTGGTATTGGGACTCCTCCTCAAAAGTTCACTTTGATATTTGACACAGGAAGTTCAAACCTCTGGGTTCCCTCTGCAAAGTGTTATTTCTCTGTAAATCTCTCTGTCATACCTGTTCAGTTCAAACATTGAAGTGAAACTTTTCCTGTCATCAGATTTTTGTGGATATGAAAAATAAAATAAAATGAACTGCCTTCACATTTCAATGCAGATTGCCTGCTACTTTCATTCCAAGTACAAGTCCAGCCAATCAAGCTCTTACACAAAGAATGGTTTGGCTCTGTTCCTAGTGCTGGGTCTTATTTCTTCTACTTTTTGAAATGTTTTTTTAAACTACCATTCTGATTTTCATGGTATATTTTTTCTCATGAACATCGAGTTGGTTTTAATTGTATAGTTAGCCATACATAGTTCAAAATAGATAATTTACTTGGACTCCATCTATTTAATATTGATAGACCCAGTCTAACACTATCAAGATGATTGGGTTTCTTAAATTAATTAGAAGCTTATGTTTGCCCTAAATCTATTGTTGATGCTAGAACATGGTTACCTTTGAGCAACCTATCTCATTGCAAGCTGACGCTATGTTGTTCTGAATTGACATAGGAAAATAGCTGAATGATAGCCATATCTTGCCTCTCTGAACAACTATATCCGACCAAGGTCCAGTCAAATACTAAAACTACGAATTCAAATCTTAGAGGTAGAGAGTTGAGCCTTAAGCACACAATAAAATTGCTTCATTGTGATTTGAAGGTCACGAGTTTAAACTATGGTAACCACCTTTCTGCAATACAGGTGCAATGCTGTTGTATTTTCATGAAAAGAGGGCAAGCGTAATTTTGCATGCTTTGGAGATCCATCTCTCTTCATATATCTTATGTAGAAGAAAGTAGTTCTTAATTTCTTTACATGGCATATGTTAAGTAAATATGCATTGCTAGCCAGTCTGAATTAAGTTGGAGAAGGCTTTGCTTTCTCTAAGTTAATTTGTTATTGCTTTAGAGAGGGGAAGAAAGAGCTACCTTATTAAGAAGGCCACATATATTGCGTAATGCTGTGTGTCTATTTTGGGTAAAAATATACTTACTTTCACTCTAGGTGATTCTTAATTCAGGCATGTAATATGCAGATAGTTTTTGAGTCATCTACTGGTTTCAAGCCATTGTATATAATTTCTTAGAAGTTCATTATGATTTCATGTTTCATGCAGGAAAGTCTGCCGAGATTCATTATGGAACTGGAGCCATTTCAGGGTTTTTCAGCCAAGATCATGTCAAACTGGGTGATCTTGTTGTTGAGAACCAGGTGAGTTATTTTAAACAAGGGTTTTATTGTCTTCATCCGTGTCATTGTCTTTGGAATTTTCTCCTTCTAATGCTACTATTTGTCAGGATTTTATTGAGGCTACAAGAGAACCCAGTATTACATTTGTGGCTGCTAAGTTTGACGGTATACTTGGACTTGGGTTTCAAGAAATCTCAGTTGGGAATGCTGTCCCTGTCTGGTTCGTTTCCCTTGTCATTGTTAAATGGTCATTTGATTTTATCTTAAAATTCTTTTGGAAAACATTGTAACATTGCATTGAGTACCACTGCCTTTTTGTATGTATCTTCGATGTCAAACAAGGTGAGTGCTTTTACCACATTGCATGGTGTTTGGTTTGTTATGATGCTAATTTTGGTGGACATAGAATATTCCATAATTCAACATAATTTCATTTTCCTAGGTACAATATGGTCAAACAAGGTCTTGTGAATGAACCTGTGTTTTCATTTTGGCTCAACCGCAATGCCACAGAGGAAGAAGGTGGTGAAATTGTGTTCGGAGGAGTTGATCCCAATCATTACAAGGGCGAGCACACCTTTGTCCCTGTGACTCATAAGGGATATTGGCAGGTTGGTTACCTGGCCACTCTTTCTTGGTACCGATGTTCATAGATGATGCTTTATTTTTATTTTGAATGACTAACTCTTCAATATGGCAGTTTGATATGGATGATGTCCTTGTTGGGGGTGAGACAACTGGTGAGTGCTTCAGCTATTTAAGGAGATGAGATTGTGTATCTGACCCAGCTGACCATTTTGTGTGCTTAATACCATTTTATTTTAATCTAAGATAGATATGTGCAAATGAAATTTCAGGATATTGCTCTGGTGGTTGCTCAGCAATAGCGGATTCTGGAACTTCTTTGTTGGCTGGCCCAACTGTATGCATCCATGGCAACCCAATCCTTTTCTCCTTTTATGTGAAAACACCGGATATACCTGGGTGGTGTAGCTGAAGAAATTTGGATGACAAACCTTTTATTTCCTTATTATGTGCTGTTGAAATTTCTGTGTTGTCCACAATTTTTTCTTCAAATTCAGTAAAAAGTAGCTTTCTTCGCTTGTTTTCCTTAACATGCTTGTAAAAGGGGATAATAATTTAATAGGAGTAGTAATTGATTCAGAAAATGGAAAAGAATCTCATCATACATTAGACTGCTTTGAGGTTCCATAACAGAACCCCTTCTGATGTTATAACCTTTCTAACAATCTCCTAGAATTCTAAGCACATGTTGCTCTGGAGCAAATTTTATCTCCTTTGGTGTTCCCAACTGAAAGTTCTTGGAGGCATCTATTGTTGCAGTAATTTACATGATTTATGCACTGTTAAATATGCAGAGATGTAGTGAAATTAATGTGTTAAAAATTAGTGGAACTTGACAAAGCCTAGTTGTGTAGACTTTTGACATTGATTGAATGTGATTATAGCCTTGACATTCAACGGCTGGACAGGGCATTTACTTGAGTAGTGTGTAGAGATATCATTGTGGATTCTATGGTTTGGGATCATATTGTACAATGTCTAAAGTATGCTAGTCTGATTTCTAGTCTTGGTTCAAATCCAAAATAAAAATTGTATCACAAGTGCAGAAATAGGGACACTGGGCATGCATAGAAGGTACTTCTGCAATATATTTTGTGAGATATAATGATATTGTATGATACATGATTATTTAGTGTGTCACAAAAATCAACATTCTCGTCAAGACTTCTGATAATAGATAGGCTAGTGTGATAGGCTGACATCTTCATCAACTTGGAAGAACTTTCAGAAATAAAAGCAGATGTAAAAATGATGAATTGTTCTTTTGCCCCATCCACTGCCCAAAAGGTGCACCTTAATGTTGCCTGGTTGATGTTTTGCCTTCTTGCTCTGTTGGTTTGCCAAATTGTCAATACAATATCTACAAATCCTGGAAGTAACGGTTAATATCGTGGCAGATATCAAATTAGTTACTATAGTTGCTTTTGGGTGGTGTTGCTATGCTAGGCATTCTCTTCCTTTTTATAAGCATGTTTTTATTTCCTTGATTGATGTGCTTACAAATTGGTCATTGCTATTTATACGGGGTCAAGCACCTTGCTGTGTGAGTAATTTTTTTCCAATTTATATGGTGACTTTGCTTAATTGGCCTCTTCAGACAATTGTTGCACAAATCAATCATGCTATTGGCGCCTCGGGGGTTGTAAGTCAGGAATGCAAGGCAGTGGTCGCACAATATGGTACAGCCATACTGGATATGCTGATATCAGAGGTACAAGCCGCGGCATATTGCTTCTGTTTATTTTTCTTTTGCTTCGATTTTATTGGGATAGTTATATTGATTTTTCGTGGTTATTTTCTTGATATTTGAACTCCCCCATCAACTAATTCCTGCTTCTACTTGTCATATTCCATAGACTCAACCAAAAAAGATCTGCTCGCAGATTGGTTTATGTACCTTTGATGGCAAGCGCGGTGTTAGGTCAGTTGAGCCTATCATATTTAGCTGGCTTTGCAAATAAATAGTTATAATTTAATCATTATCCAAAACTCTACTAGTTGAAAATCAACTTCTTTTTTTTTTTTCAATTTACACCAACGCTCATACCTTTCTACAAAAAATGAAGGCGAACTGCTTCGGTTGTCTATGTTACTGCTATTTCCTCTGTTAGTTTTAGCGATTCTAAGTCAAATTTATCAATGACCCATATGTTTTTCCACAGCGTGGGCATCAAGAGTGTTGTTGATATGAATGTTGACGGGTCATCCAGTGGTCTGCAAGATGCTATGTGCACAGCTTGTGAGATGACTGTTGTATGGATGCAAAATCAGCTGAAGCAAAACCAGACTGAAGAACGAATTTTAAATTATGTCAATGAGGTATTAAGAGCTCTATTTTATTCTTTTTTGGTTGAAGTGAAAGCTTCCTTTTAGCAAGTCATGGATGTAACTGTAATTGCAGCTGTGCAATCGTTTACCTAGTCCAATGGGAGAATCGGCAGTTGATTGCAGCAGTCTCTCTTCGATGCCCGGTGTTTCCTTCACTGTCGGAGGCAAAGTTTTTGACCTGTTGCCAGAGCAGGTACGTGTTTCAGCTGTCTTGCTTGCATGCCAAATATGGAAATGTTCCGTCCAAGGAAGTATGGTAGGCCTGTTTGGACGCAGGAATTGGGCACTGAAATTCAGAATCTGAATTAAAATTTCAGGCATAATTTCAATTTTATTATTTGGCGTCCATCGAAATGGGAATTCTAATTTCATATTCCAATTAATTAGAATCAAAAAATAGTATATGATAATTCTTTATAATTTATTAGGGATAGAGTAAAAATATTTTTGGTTATTTGGGTTAGGTATATATAGGTTGATCATTTTTTAAAAAATTTATTTTCATAAAAAATTATGTAAAAGTGTGATTTAAAAACAT
This sequence comes from Nepenthes alata, assembly GCA_028571085.2. Lineage (NCBI taxonomy): Eukaryota > Viridiplantae > Streptophyta > Magnoliopsida > Caryophyllales > Nepenthaceae > Nepenthes > Nepenthes alata. The sequence continues at coordinate 1,869 of JAOVVI020014483.1, read as the reverse complement.
TTACTGCCAATAGTCTAATAAAGAGTTTTTTAAAAATATCTTAAAATAATATGTATCTATAATATATTATTTTTATCCAAAAGTGAGATTTTTAATAATTATATTATATTTTCATAAAATAAAAAGTTTAGAATTTATATTGAGCTAATTATTTCTTTTATTTTATTTGTGGATTAAAAAATTAGTCATGACTCACATTTATTTTTTCTTTCATAATTGTAATTTCTTATACAATTCAAATAATATAATTTAAATTCTACCCAATTTCAATTCTAACAGAATTAAAATTAGACTTTTACAATTTTAAATTTCAATTATAATTTTGCAATGCAAACAAATCTCATTGTATTCAATCTCATTATGTGGACTGTTTATTTCTCTATTATATACTCGCTAATACTTATAGTAATTATGGATGAAAATATCGGTATTAGTGTCAATCACAATCATATCAATATTAGTTGTATTCGATGGCACAAATGCATAATTTTTTTTTTCTTGTGATTTTATTAAAAGTAAGTTATATACTAAAATTCAATCATCTTTAATCATTTTTTACTTATTTAGGAGTTTTAGTTAATTTTATAAAATATAATCTTGAAATCTTTATGAATTGTTGAAAAACACCCAAATAATTTTGATCTTTGTATACTTTATTTGTTTAAAAACATGTAGATTTAGATTAGTATGCTGAAAACTCTTCTCCCCCAAAGAGAAAAGAAAACAGGGAAAGACCATGTGAGACCCATAAAGGCAACATGCTTATCCTGTCTAGTAAGGTGCTTATGGTGAGTGGCATGCACTTGGATTTGAGCAAAATTGATCACCAAGAGGCGTACCTCTTGAAATTCATTATGGGGTTTGTTAATTCATCTTGGGATAGGTCTATTATCTGCTTGCATTTTTACTGGTCTCGATGCTCATTATCATTTTCACAGTATATCCTTCAAGTTGGCGAAGGAGTTGCAGCTCAATGCATCAGCGGCTTCACAGCCTTAGACGTGGCCCCTCCTCTTGGACCCCTCTGGTACAATTTACTTGACCAGTACTTTTTTCATGGCCGACGGGCTGCTTAACTACTAAATGCCAATTTCTTATCATGGCATCATCATCGTGGCCCTGCTATGTATATTCATTATTATTGTCCGATAAGAGAAAATCAAGCTGACAGAAAAAATAAAAAAAGGAAAGTTGCTGAAACATGCATGTTGCTCCTTAGCAGTTAAATCACGGACTCAGAAACTAATCATCGGACCGCAAGAACTGAGTTTTAGATGGAACATTCCTTAGGAAATTTGCTTTTCTTTTCCCTTTTGATTTTCTTCCCTCTGTAGGAGAGGGAATTTGGTGCTTGATAGCTCTGAGTTGAAGCTATGTTAATGGCGTGTATCTGCTGCTGCTGCAGGATCTTGGGAGACATTTTCATGGGTCAGTATCACACTGTGTTTGACTATGGAAATATGAGAGTTGGATTTGCCGAAGCAGTTTGAATGAAACTCACTGCACATCAAAGTGCCTGCTGCTTAGAATGTAAGTTGAACAGGGAGCTGTGTCTCTGATCTTTGTGCATGTTGGTGTAAATAAGAAACTATTATATGCCCAAGATTCAGTAAACGAAGCACTATATACAACAGAGAATGACATTAAACAATGACCAAAATCTCGCACATTCTCGCACTTTTAAATAACAATGCTACAATGAAAAGGACAATCTAATATACGGAGCTTCTACTGTGTTAGAATCATGTTTTTAATTGGCAATTTTCGTGACCTTATGTATTAGTGTATTTGGTCCGGTCCACCCTCCAGTCGCTCGAGCCTGTCCAAAGCCTAGTATAAAACTTACTTTGTACGACATTAGGATTCCCT
>JAOVVI020014481.1:0-11493 GCA_028571085.2 Nepenthes alata | reverse complement strand
CCTCCGGTTGGAGGGGAACTGACTTGAAAAGCAATCTGCGAGCTTGTCAAAGGAGCGGATAGAGTTTAGCGGGAGGTTGTGGAACCAAAGCAGTGCACCCCCGGAGGGTGATGGGAAAACACTAACATATCACTGTCTCGCTTGCTCCCTGAAGGGACAGGTAAGTGTGGAAGTAGTTGAGGTAGTCCATTTATAGTAGATGATTAACCTCTATTTTCCAAAAACCCCAGTGCCGGCTTGGTTGTTCAATGCCTTTCCAAGCAAGTGGGGATCTGACCGGCCGCCCGTAGAAGAGAAGTAGACGAAGTCACCGACTTCTCGAACGACTTATCCGTCTCTCTTTCTCTCGTATTTTCTCTCTCCACTTTTCCTCTCTTCTTCCTCACTGTATACACAAATTTCGATTGAACACATAATCCAAATTTTCTGGTAATCGAAAACGTGTAGATGTAAATTGCTATTCTCTTAAGCAGTACACTTTTGGTTATTATCGTCGTCCGGAAGAGGAAATCTTTGCCAGAAAAAGCAAAACAAAAGGAAGCTTCAATTGCAACCGATTCTTGCCTCCTCCTCTCTCTCTTTACCTATTAGGAAAAAGTTCTCTTCCTCTGATCTAGGTGATTCCGATGGCGACAATCGGTCACGGCAATATAAATGCAAAACTCGTGAGTTTCCGTGTTGATCTTGGTTTTCACTTTTCGTAATTCGAGCTTTATGATTTTCCGACAGTCATGTTCTGTTCTTTTGATTTCGAATTATTTATTTTTGGTAATTTGAGTTGTTTTCAATTAGGTTTTGCTTGGCGACATGGGTACTGGCAAATCCAGCCTCGTCTTGCGTTTCGTGAAAGGCCAATTTCTGGAATATCAGGTCCTCTCGTTTTTTTTTCTCGTAGCTGTCAGCTCGGATTTTTAGTCGTTAGGGTTTCTTAACTATTTGAATTTGATTACGGTTGTTGGGGATATGGATGGTGAAGACGATGTGCAATAATGCTGATCGTGGTAGATATGATATAGGAATCGACGATCGGAGCAGCATTCTTCTCCCAAACTTTGGCGGTGAATGATGCAACGGTAAAGTTTGAAATTTGGGATACTGCTGGACAGGAGAGGTACCATAGCTTGGCTCCTATGTACTATAGAGGTGCTGCCGCTGCCATTATCGTCTATGACATGACCAACGCTGTTCGTATTCTTCTCCAACCCTCAATACTCTTGACTCTCTTCCGCCGATATTAAGTAGATTTCGTTGCAATATGTCTTGAATTGTGAAATTTGTGCTGAGTGGTTAGGGTGTCACGTAGAGGTGGAGATGCTATATAAACCTTGTTTAGAACTTAAAGTTTGGTCCTTGTGCTTTTTATGCATTTCTTTGCATTAATCTTGTGTTTGATTTAATGAAAAACTACAGAGCTGAAACTGTCTAAAATTATGTATATGAAAACTCTAGAAACATATTTAATGTATTTTGTTTGGTTTCTATGATGTAAAAATGGGTAATCTAATATTTTTCTATGGAAGCTGCAAAGTTTATTAGAGCTTTTCACAACTTTTTACAGTTATTTCACTTATTTTGGATGGACAATTGTGGAATTCTACTTGGACAAAATGTAACTAGAGATCTCTTAATTTTTTATATTTTTAATTTCCATAATTTTCTTCCCTGGCAACCAAATAAATTATATTTTGAAATTATTTAGTTCTATATAGATTTAATTAGTTTTCAACATTAAAAGGATGATGTCAAACACACTGTTAGAGTTGGAATTGTGGAATTACTGGTTATGAAGTCTGGCTTCATAACAAAGAAGGCCTCTTTTTCTATCAATAATGTTATATCGTGAATGATCTTCTATATTTGGACTTGAAGAGGGAATGAACCACAACAAAGCTAAAATGCAATGAAGAATCCATGTAGCCGTCCCATTCAGTGGGAGAAGTCTTAGATTGGGCTTGCTTGGTTTTGGTGATGACAGCCTAGTGCAAACATTTTAAATGTGGTTTGGTGTTGCATTGGCTGTTTCTAATAGAGACTTCACCAAATCTCATCCAAGGTATTTAGATTGTACTAGTGTGAAGCAGCTTAATTTGCATTTTTTTCCCAAAGTGCACATGTTGGCTAAGTAGCTTTGTTTCTCAAACAATTGAATATCAAATTTTTATCTATTTTGTTGTCTAATTCTTCAGTGTATGTTCCTGAATTTTGGTAGTGGCCTAGGATTGTACATGCTCAATCCTTTGCTGATTGTTAATTTAGTCTTCCTATCAAGTTGCTGATTTGTGAAGCACTTTCAGGGGTCTTTTGCACGTGCTAAGAAATGGGTACAGGAACTTCAGAAGCAAGGTAACACAGATCAATTTCTTAGTTGTTTTGGAGGATCTGTATAGTATAAATTCTAAAAGTTTTTTACTTTTTGAGTTTTTCATCCTTTTTTTCATTTCTATTGTCTTTGTTTTTTGACTTGCTATGATTCTGTTTCTTGGCCCAGGCAATCCAAACATGGTAATGGCACTTGCAGGGAATAAAGTTGATTTAGAAGAAAAAAGGAGTGTGTCAACTGAAGTAAGCATGGCTTTCCGTGTAACCCTTGATTGCATTCGGTGTGATATATCATTGTTCCCTGACTGTGTTTGCGCAATATCCTTTAGTCCTTATGTAAGCATGCCTTACTTTAATTTTTTATGTGAATATTCCTCCCATTGATTGCCCTTTTGGGATGTGGTAGTAATAATATGCATAATCGTATGTCTTTTAAATACTTATTAGTTAATGTAGACCCCGTTTACATAAAATATTAAAGGTAAAGGATTTTCCTTCCATTTTGTGTTTTAGGATATTGAGATTTGGATGCTAGAGTAGACCTTTATATAAGTTAACTCGATACGGGGATGTTTTAAGCAAAGAAGGATGATGCAAAAACAAGAATATGATAAAACTATTTTTTTTTTTAAATTTCTTTTAAGAAAAAAAAAGGAAGGGTTAGGATTTAAAACATAATGACCTTAAGACCATTTTGTGTATCATTAAATTGTAAAAACAAGAATATGATAAAACTAATCTTTTTTGAAATTTTTTTAAAAAGAACAAAGGGTTAGGATGCAAAAACATAATGAACTTAAGACCATTTTATGTATCTTCGAATTATCGTGTTACTTCACAAAACAATAATGCAAAAACAATCATAGAAAACATACTTGAAACCACACTAATGTTCTTTTCTCAAAGAAACTGGAATCGGTTAGTCACTTCTCCATTCTTCTCTTCACAATTATGAGAGTGCATAGAACTTCAGTTAATGTAGCATTTTTCTATCTCAAGCCCGAATTTGAAAATTAAGAAGAATGATAACATCCTCTCACAAACTTCCACTTATATATGCCAAGAAAATTGCTCCATTAAATGGGTAGTTTTGTTATTTATAGGATGGAAAGAAGACTGATTTTTTAGTTACTTAAATACCTTTTTTTCCATCAATGGTTGGACTTATTAAGGAAATAATTTATCTAGTAAAATATAACTAAGTATAGAATTGTAACAGTTAATTATTTTAATAAATTTAACTATGTGTCAATCATATGAGGCAATTGTAACAAAGAAAAGTGTACAATATAATCTATAATTGTAACTGTTGACTCTTGAGAGTTCAGTCATAATATTATTATGGTTTTAGGGGTCATTTGAAGCGTCTATTGTTTTTGTCTCAAAGGGACTGGATTTGAAAAGGGTAGCATCTACTGTACTTGAGTGGCAACTCCTTTGGTGTTCCTTGAATAGATTTTCACTTTCCTATGTAAAAGACTGAGGACATTGTTGAATCTGCAGCTATGAATGTCAAGGGGAATGTACCTGATTTTGTACAATAAATAACTATGAACTACACTAATAAAGTGGACTTTTAGTCTAAGGGTGGAACTGTTTGTATTATTACCAGTTCTGGGTATTATCTGTATTGCTTCCCTATGCCATTTAAAATACCAAAGTTGGATTAGATAGTGAATAACAAAAGTAGAGTAGTGATCTTCTTATTGGAAAATAGGGGAGAGGTATTAGACAATAATACATATGTGTGTAGATAATTTCAAATACTCCAGAAAAGTGTGGAACAAAAAAGGGCTCAGATATACAAGTTTATAAAAAAAAAATACACAGATATTTACGTGTATGTTATGTTCTCCTTTCGAATATATATATACATATATATATATATATATATTTATACAAATTTCAAATATTGGTTTTACGCTGTTGGATTAATCTATGAAGGATTCACTAGACAGTGCGAAATCCTGTGTTAAGCACTGATAAAATGCCCGCTGTCTGATTGAGAAAGAACCAATCACCATTAACGTTTTTCTATTAATTTTCCCTTATGCAAGACATTTATTTTTCTAGTCCTTTAGAAGCATGCGTGATTTTTTGCTTTCATTTGTTTGAGTGATATGTTTTTTGAAATGATAATGAGATTATGGAGAAAAATTCAGTTTGTAGAAAAATGATGTTCTGCTGTTACTTACACTTAAGTTTGAGATTTTCCTTTTTTATTTTTCCGTTATACTTTTTGGCATTTCCCATGTTCAACCAAAAGGGGGAAGTAGAAGGAAATAAGCAAAATTACAGTTGAGTGTATCACAGAAAATGTGGTAATCAAAGAGGGCCGCACTCTTTATAGTTGTGGACGTAAGCAAATCAGTGTAATGGATGTCAGCATTTTCCAATCAATTGGAAGTGCCCGTTCATGAGAATGGCATTTATCTCAACATGGTTCTTCTCCTTTATTACCATCCCTGGTTCATTGTTAGGAGGTCTTGTTTACCAATATCATTCAATATGTGCTGCATGGAGCTTTATATACTTTGTACTTCAAAGCAAGGTTACACAGAATTTGGATTCTTCCTGTGCATGGAAAATGGAAAGCAATTGATGGGGATAGTCTTTTCAGTACATCAGGTCAAAATTTCAGAATAATATGAGTAATATGTCATTAATAGCCAACTAAGTGTCCTGGTATCTTGCAAGGAGACCACTAAACTGAGGTGATTTTTAAAAGATAGGCAAAGCTTACACTCCTCTGGCTGTGTGTGCAAGCTTTCTTACCAATAAGGGTAAATTACAAAGAGAGCACTTTACTATATTTGCTATTGCTTATCTGCCTACAAGCCGAAACATGCATTAAACATTTGTACAAGTGGCATTGAAGTTACCATCTCTTTTCAAATATGGTTCTAGAATAACTTGATGTGTGATTGTAGTATGAATATATTGATATTGGTTGTGGCTGTATCGATATTGGTCACGTAGGGTAATACTTACTGTTATTGGACATATCTAATGCAAAATTTTTCACAAATCGTAATCTGATAAGTAAATACTGGCTAATATTAGATATATTACTAATACGGAGACATATTATGATTTTGTCGCGATATTCGGGGACCAATATCGACTTATATCTCTCTATATTTCATTCCATATCTGTCTGTATTTCATTATGATCCGTGGTAATGAAGGATTTATTTATGCTCTATCCTTTTGGCAATGTTAACTTATTTGTATTTTTGTGGGGTTTTTTTTTTTTTACATGTATTAAATGTTATTCCAGATCAATAAGTTCCACTTCGCCATTTGGAATTAATGGCCCATTCAAAATCCTTTGGGCAATTTATGGATTGTGGTAACTCTGCTTCAAGCCTTCAACACTTAAGGATGCATACATTAGAGGACAATGAAGAAGAACAAGTATTTAAGAGATTCTTGGGTCATCTTCACGGTTCAGAAGCCACATGCTTCTTTGGATCAGTATAGTTTACTTCTACATGTCCACTCTAGCTTTCCTGGCTTGAGAGAAGTAATGTATTTGCCTGGAGAAAGAGTAACTAAATTGGCTTGCTTTTCAGTTTTTTTCACTTTTCAGGATGTAATTGTAATTTGGTATTTACATTATTAAGGTACAACTTAATTAAGAGTTCTAAGTTATTTGTGTGTGTGTGTCTCCTTGCGTGCCTGGTAAACCTTCCAAACCAAAGGTAATTGAAATTTGGTGCTTGTGGTTATTTTAATTTGTATCTGTGTTATTTAGATATGAATTTGACTGTATACTCTACACCATTTAGGAGTGGGGATGTGTGGGTGTGTGACATGCTAAGGAAGTGTATTTTGATCCTGTTTCTGCCCTATGGATTACTGATTGTCAAGTTTCTTTTTTAGCTTTTTCTTTGATGCGAGGTTGATGTTTTATGTATCTTTTCTGTGATGAAATTCTTCGTGCCTGCTCTTTGTTCATTTGTGTCCTTGTTTCAATATCAAGTTCAATTATTAATACATATTATAATTAGTTTTTGCTGGCATTTTTCTAACACTGATATCATTTTGTTTGTTTCTGTGAAAAATTGTGTTGTGAGCCTGCCAATTTTAGTTTCCAAAATTTTAGAATGTTTATTATGGTTAAAATTAATCATATTGCAGGAGGCACGTTCATATGCCGAGGAAAATGGCCTTTTCTTTATGGAAACCTCTGCCAAAACTGCCACCAATGTCAATGATATTTTCTACGAAATAGGTTAGTTTCAATTTTTGATGGACTTGTTAATGCAGATCTAGCATGTTGTTTGGGATTGCAAACAAAGATGCGTGTCTGCTTTGTATTATTAGAACCACTCAATAGCAAGGTATTCGGCATTATCATCTCCAACTTTTGAGTATTCACTGGGCTGAGACTGAGATGCGCCCTTCTTTTTCTTATTTGACTATTAAGACTTTCCTAAAATTTGAGTGATGTGCTGGTGCTGTGCACATGCTTTTGGATTTATAACAAAAATGTAGAAATGAAAGGAGTTCTGTGGAAAGGGCATGCTGCATGTGCCCGTTTCCTGAGGGTTTGGGTATGATACTACTACAGTTTCACTAAATGAACTGATTCATGAGCTTGCTGTATAGTCTGGCTTCTTCTGTTACCTCTAAATATCTTCTGTAATTATTGGGGTCCGCCTCTAAATGATATGAAGCTGAAGGACAACATTTTGCATTTCTTCCTGTCTGCTTGCCATACTTTGTGATTCACATTGGATACAAATACAATATCACAGAAAGTACCCTACTATTTATCTGAAGGATGTGAATGTGCCTGGTGTATGCTTTTGTTGTTGCCTCCTGTATCACTATCAAGCTCTCAGTTTTCCTCAGCATGCATGTGCAAAATAGTTTTATTGTACTTGTCTAATTGTGTACATTTTCCAAGAGATGCATTTTGTCAAATAGTTGAGGTAAGATGTATGAAAAAATTCATTGTTGGCTTGTTATGTCTCATTGTCAAATACCTTCATTGATTTTTGTTTTGGGAGATAGTTTGTGCTGGTAAACATTTGATCACAACTTTAAGTTTAAACTTCTTGTCTGCTTGGCTCAGAGTCTTGTCGGACTTCATGAACTGAATCATGTACGCATTATGATGTTCTATAAATGAGAAAAATGCTTTTGAGCATTTTGATTCTGTTCTTCTGTTTGTTTCTTTTTGTTTATCTTTACATTATCAGGAGTATATTTTTAATGTCGCAGCTTCTTTCTCATCCTCCACCTATAACTACCAAAAAGGAAAGTGGAAATTTTACGTGCCCTCATGTTTGTCACTTGTGACTTTTTCTTGTGTTTAAACAGCCAAGAGATTGCCCAGGGCTCAACCTCCGCAGAATCCTGCAGGCATGGTTCTAGTTGACAGGCCAACAGAAGCAGCCAGAGCTTCAACGTGTTGTTCCTAAGTATGAAGTCACTTAATTTGCTTCCATATTTGTGCAATATCTGTGAAGATTCTCACTTTAATTGATGAAATATATTTTAATTTTCTTTCATAGCTGAGATCTAAATTCAATAGTTTGAAGGCATTCATCATGCAATTGGATGTGACCATTTTCGGGTTCAGATTCAGATTCTTGGTGTTTTATTAATGGGTATCTTCTTTTAAGTAAATAAGCTCCTCATTTTGGGTAGTCTTTGGTGTAGTTTCAGTGGTTGTGTTGCTGAAGAGATGCCGTTGGATCTAAGTCCTTGATGTGCTTGTTTGATCCTCTTGATATTTTAGCGTGCTGTCTAACTTGCTTACTGGTGTATTTGACATGGCCACATCTTGGTGGTGTTCTGTTTCCTCAATATCTCCTTTTATGATGAATAAATTTTTCTTTCGATATATTAAAACCGTCTTTGTCCACGTGTACATTTGTGCCATGAAAGGGTGTTCAGTGGGGGTGTTGGGGATCATGGCCACCTTTGATCGGCTTGTACAATTTTATTTAAATTGTCATCTCACTATTTGCAAATATCTTTCCAATGATCATCACTTACTGTATGAAAACACGGAGTAGCTGAAGTGATGCTCTCTCTTTGTAAACATTCTATTGCAGGGATAGATACTCGGAAATTATTCTTCCAGTGAACATACATTCTGGTGTTGTATTATCAAATTGGTGATGTCTCATCATTTTTCATGTGAAGGCTACATATCACTTGGTTATTCCAATTGTTGGACCAGTCAAGGCTCATGAACATAACATTTTTCTGTCATTTTAAATGCCATCTTCGAAATAGTTTTGTCATTGTTGCCATTGTCTGCTTTAAGTGGTTGGTGAATGTAAGTGGAAATAGTTTCCAACTTTTTCTGTGTACATATCGGTCTATAAATCAGTCATAGCATTGCTTGGAGGTTGGCCATTCATTTCACTACTAAACATATCCTATTGAAACCCAAACCACTAAGAGTAAATGTATGCTTATGGTAGATGTAGTCATGACATATCTTTCACTGAGAAACTGTATGTCTATTGATCCTGGGCTATGCATTGCTCGGCTGATCATACTTTGTATACAGCTTTGCCTGTGGCCACCCCTCACTGTACCTTTCCAGTCCATAGAATTAGATTTGTCGTTAGTTGGGGCTTAGGCTACACATGAGTAGCCGCCTTCATCTACCCTGAATTCCCTTCTCCGCATTTCTGTGAAAATTCGATCTTACAATAACAACAAAGCCTTATTGACATACTAAGTAGAATCGGCTATATAAATCTGATTTGGTCACTCCACTAGTATAATATTCTCCGAAAGTATACATTTTTTATTATTTTGTATCACATTATATCAAGTTTTTTTAGGTCTAAATGTTCCTTTTTTTCTCTAAACTTGAATAGCTCACCTTTCCTCTAGGTGCTTCACTTGGCCTACTTTTTAGTGTCTAAATCACCTTTAGCATCCTTCCATGATCTTTACATCTATAATTACAATATTTAAACGCTTATGAATGCCATCATTTTTTATCATATTTTTTTGTATCACTTTATTTGTCTATCTTAACATTTTCATCTCTAAAATGTTTAGTTTTTTTTATGTATTTGATTGTCCGATATTCTAGTATATAAAATATAGCGGGTTTAATAGTTATTTTATAAAATCTTTCCTTTTAGTTTTAGATGTGCATTTAGATCACAATACACATTCAATATGTTTCTCCATTTAATAAAATCTTCATTTTCTTAGAATATATATTCAAGGTAAGGAAAATTCATTGTTTTAGGAACATTTTGATCATAAATTTTAAATTTGTTCATAATTCCATCTAGAATGACTAAAACTAACTTGTTCAGTTTTTCTTCTATTATCTGCAGCATAATCTTTGGGAATATGCTGGAATGTCAAGTTAAAACCTGTGAATTTCTGCCTCTGGGAATACGTTGTTATGACAACCCACAATTTTATATGACAAGTTAAAACACTTTAGACATCTAACACGACGTATTGCAAGGTTTTAAGTTTTCAATGATGATATCTCACACGGATGCCCTTAGCTTATTGATGAATGTACTACAAAATTCATGATTTTGCATTACCGGCCACATAATGAGGATTACTATTATGATGATGGTGTTGATTTTGGGCAGGTGCGGCGGAAGTGAAAAATGGCGGTAATGGAGCCGAAGTGATCAAAGGGCAGTCACAAGAATGGATGGATAAATAATTGAAGGTTTGCTCCATTTATGTGTTTCAACTGTGTTAACCTTGGGATACTGAATCACTGTGACTGTTTTATGAAGAAAGATGTGGTGATACTTGCGCACGGTATGTGTTCGAATTATTAAAACTGAGTGTGTATTTTGCAGTTCCGTCCCGTCCCGTCCCGTCCTCAGAAAAGGCTGTAGCCGCTCACGCGAACCCGCAAATCACACGAGCACTGCACGCCCTCCAAACTCGACCCAATGACGACAAAATGCGTCGCCTGCTTAATTTATAGTCCCTGTTTTGATTTCTCTCCCCATTCTTCTCTCTGTTTTTCTGATTCAATATTAGTTGGGTTGTGAGACGACTAAGCTAGTTGATGAGGATATCTACAAAGTGTCATATTTTTATCCGTTATTTATTTAGGTCCTTATTAATCAAAAAATATATTTATTATATAATTAACTTACCCATCTTTTCCTCCCCTCGCTTGTCTCTTCTCACTCTCCTTCGTTCTCTCTGCTGCTGCTGTTTCTGCTTCTGCTTCTGCTTCTGCTTCTGCTTCTTTTCCTTCCGTTCATCATTCTTGGCCTGAAGTTTCATCGAGTTTAGAAACACATGCCAATGCTTTTAGGTTCATTTTCAGGTCATTTTGTATTCCCATTCTTCAATCTGCTTAATACATGCCGATGTGTGTTGCTGACATGGTAGTGATTTGGCTGTTAAATCCCCAAACTAGCAATCAAAAATTCAGTTTATGTTGATCCCTTTTCGTCCGGCGCATGCAAAAATGTTGGATTTATCATTTCTTTTTTCTGGATTCTTATAAAGTGGCGTTGTATACGCCGATGCGTCAAAATAAGCATAATGCTTACCCGAAGTCTAAATTTAATTTGAATGATCTTGGAGTGGATAATCGAATATTTTGTCTGGGTTATACACGCTATAATAGTAAATAATAATTCTCAAGAAATTGGGATTTGTTTTTTATTATATTTTTTGATATTTAAGTTAGTAAAATTTTAAAAAAATTAAAATGTGGGAGAGATCGAGGGAATGAGAGGGGGAGATGGACGAGAGAGGTAGATGATTTGGATTCGTATTTTGTGGAAACAAAAAGTGGCAGGGTAAAATAAATTTATAATCTTTATTATATTTTAAGTAAACTTATTATTTTACTATTTAGTTATTACGGTGAAAGGAAATACTTTTTTAAAAAAAAAATTATTATTATTTTAAAATAAAAAATGTCAACAATTTTTGGCATTTTTTATTTTTCATTATTTTAAAATAATTATTTTAAATATATATTTTTTATTTATCTTTATCTCCGTTAGATATGATCAAAATAGAATTCGGATTAGACTTGAGTTAATTTTATCTAGAAATTTGTCATTGAGGTCGGTTTGAACGAGGTCTAATCATCCAAACAAAAATTGTGCCCACTCATAATTCAAATCGAATAGGTTTAAGTTAAAATAGATATTTTTGATATTTAAATATTTTTTAAAAAAAATTCAG
>JAOVVI020014480.1:0-11494 GCA_028571085.2 Nepenthes alata | reverse complement strand
CCGTCACCGTTCACGACTTTCACCTCCGATATTTTACCCCAACCTGCTCAAAACCTCTCCTCACATCTCCACCGCCTAACGCCCTCCAAGCACCAAGTACACACCTCAGCGAGATCGCCAAGCTGTGAGCTCCTATGGTTGACGCCTATGACGAAACCGGAAGCCTTCGAGTAAGTTCTCACCACCTATTACTTCCCACACCCTCTGGTAATCCTGTGTCAACTATGGCCAAATACCCATCCCCCGAATTTCCAGTACAAAAATTCATACTTGCTGAAATAGGCCTTCGTCTGGAACAAGGCTTGTGCTTTACGTGGGATGAACGGTTCACACCGGGTTATCCATGTCAAGTCCCACACTTTCTATGTATGATAACTGTGGACGACAATGTTCCAAACATATCCCCAAACTCAAGATCCCAGATTTACAGTGTAATTGGAGTTTGTATCACCCCAATCCAACTCCTAGAAGAGAAATCAATCCCTCCACTACGGGACAAATTTGGTTGGTGTACTTGGGTTGCATTGTACCGGACTATTAATCCTATTGGTGTGTGGTATGGAACATTTTGGATACTCAAAATGTCGAATGCCTGCAATGCTTCTCAGCTCAACCTATGTCATGGTGATCCAACTTTAGAATTTGGTACTTTCCTTAACCAGCCAATGAGAAAAGTTACAAATTGCCTAGGCTTACGGTCCAACCAGGAGGTCTTCAGTGAAGCTGTGGCCCTTGAAAACCTGAAGAATTGCTGAAAAAATGCATAGGTTGAGTACACTGACCGACTGATTGCTCTTCTAACGCATATTCATGATCAGCTGGATGCAATGAAGCAATCTCAGTGCATGGCAGCTGGTCTCATGTCCCAGTTGATGATTTTTGTTGATGATGTGAGAGGAGAATGGCCAATGATTACGCATGGTCCTTGAAATGGTTGCAACCTTGCTGATTTTGTCATACCATTCTTCTTAATCATTGTAGGAATGAAAAAACCTCTAGCTCTAACGAGCTATTTTACTGTAATATGTGGCGTGAGAGGAAAACTCAATTCCCCATGCAATGCAATGGAATATGTTGATAGGAAAGTGCTAGGGATCAATCATATGTATCAACACCCAGCTTGAAGGAGGTCGAAGGCTTGCACATCGAATTCACCTTATGAGGGGCCTATTCGGCCGGATGCTCCATCTTGGTGCAATGCACGTTTTGAATCTGCAAGAATTTTAAGATTGATGCATTGGGTTCCAATGGGTCTTGCGCTCCATGTATTAGGAATAGTGCCTCATTTCACACATGCAATTCCTTTCAGCTATGTTTGCTTGACCTCTGGTGCAGCAGCTTTGATGTTTTCAACTTTCTGTACAACGGTTGATATTGTTGGGTTGGAGTACCTCTTTCTACCGTTAAAGTGGATCGACATGAATGCCATGCTCGTCTATGTTATGGCGGCTGAAGGCAGCTTTGCTGGATTCTTTACTCGGTGGTAACTCAGCTACCAACAAGCAGCACTGCACATTCTGAGGGCCACAAAAAGCTAGCTGCTCTGGGCAGGGACACACGCTGCTCTTGTCCACTAGGATGATAAGGGTTCCACCGACCAGAGTGAGCAGATGGTGCTTGAGTTGGCCATGGAGAGAGACAGAAACAATACCGAAGGGTTTTGTGTTCCGCACGATGCCTCACAGCGCAAAGGCTTAGACACAGTGAGGTTGTCAACACATAAAGGCTACAATGGCAAATTTCTTTCCAAAGATGGCCATACAGCGCTCAAGCTGGTGGTAGGAGGTGGCCATGGATGGGTGTATGAGTTCTTCATTTTAAGAGGAGGTTGTTGCAAGATTGAAAAAGTAATTCGGTCCCAAATATTAGATCGGATTGGGCAAATCAGTTCTTCGTTTGCTGGACATTCATCCCAGGCATTGCAGCACTCATCCTAGGCGTTGCAGCACCAAGAGCAAGACTTATTTGAGGAGGAGATACCAAAAGCATCAAGAATTCTTCAACCTCTAACTGCAGTCTTAGCAATGATTGATGATACATTCATCTTTGTGGACCGAAACACAAGCATGTGGTACCAATGCAGTTCACAAATTGCGAGGAGAAGCTATGTCTAACGCATGACTCTAGACGAGTTGTCACTAAAGTTGGTGTTCGGCGGTTTAACCGTGGCAACATACCACCAAGCTCTTCTCTAGTTCAACATTGTGGACAAGGTCCTTTTGACGGAAACAGCAATATTACGAACTCTTCGATACACCCTCGGAAGCTTACTCGCTGATTGCAACCTGAAGACGAAGTGCTCGGACAGTGTTACCGAATACTACATGCTAGTTTATTTTTTCCCTGCACTTGTAGCCAACCCCCCTTTCTGTTTTCTGTTACTCCTTTTCTATTTTCTATTTTTGTGTCCTAGCACCCCCTCACTGTTTTGAGATTATGCATATTTGTTTTTTGCTTATGGTGGGCCATAGGCGGTTGCCCTACATTGTTTAAAGGGCCCACTGCTGTAGATGCAGACGGAAGGAAAAATTACACTGCTTCTTATTTCTTCCTCTCTTATCTCTCCCTCTATCTCTCTCTCTCTCTCTCGTCCTGTCCTCTCTATCTCTCTCGATCTGTCTTTACCTTTCTGCCTTCCCCTCTTCTTTTCCCTTTTTCCCTGTGCTTGAGCTCCCCTCCCTTGCTTCTTATCTGTGAGTTTGTCTTCTTTCTTTATTACACTGTTGAAGCATGCATCACTATACCAACAACTTCAAGCTAGACCAAGCATATGATTGTGAATCAAAGAAAGCTAATATCAGATGGAAACAATTCCTTCCGGCTATCACTTGTGTTGCAACCGCATTAAAGAACGAATTAAAGGACACGTTTAACAAACATAATGTTTACTCAGAGAAATATGTCAGCTCAAAAACAATGCTGAGGAAAGTAAGAAACAAAGTTTTAGCAAGTCAAACGACTAGAAAACAGAGTGGAAGAGAGCAAGAAGATAAGTTTTACCATAATCAAGGTCAACACCTCATATTGAAGCTAATTCAGAAGGGGCCGATTCTTCACTAGGTCTTCTTGGTCGAGAAGGAGCTTCGCTTCATCTCTGATACATTTTATTCTCATACTTCAAACTATTCCATTGCCTTGGTTGATATGTAGGATACTTGCAGGGAATAATATCATCATGAATATCTTACCCGCTGTCATACAGAGATTCAGAAATTTGGCATAATGGCTACAAACAAATGCAATTCAGTCTGTAACAAACTGATTAAATGGAATATGAACCTCCATAATTCCTTATTTTTGACATCTATGTGAGAATCAGGCAACAAGCAGAGAACTCCTGGCAATCCTAGAACCATGAATATTCAACTGATTACTCACCAAAGTACAGACAAATATTATTGGAGAACTGACAGTTAAACCTCATGTTGCAGTTACCCTTGAAATTTTCAGATGTTAATTCATCTACAGTGCATTGCAACCCAGTTTGGGTTGTGGAACTAAACGCAGGTATGTTCTTCTTGCTTATTCCAGAGGCGAGTACGTGAAGATTAAATTATGAGTGAACAACTCCAACCTAAAATTGGGGAAAGCCATATAAACCCACATTCTTTCCATTTAATTGACCATCACAATTGAAGACCACAAGCAAGGATAAAAACAACCTTTTATCTCTTATATTCCTTAATACAAGTTGATGGAGTCAGAAAGCTCATTCGGGAACGTAATTCTCCTCCTACCTTAGTCATAACTTTATCAACTTGTGGAAGCGACTTCACTCATCATGAACTTGAAAATTCTTTTATGCTTACGACCAAAGTTTACGAGGAAAAATTATCCGCCGACTAAATCAACTACTTTCCTTCAAATAAAGTCCTGCTTGCTATGCCTGTTTTGAAAATGTATTATCCATGTGAAACCCATATGCGGAAGGCACTTTTCTGGGATTCTACTCTTATATTGTCCATTCCTTCATTGAAAAAAATAAAAATAAAAACTGTTTGAAATTTTATTGTGGGCAATTTCCACAACCGGTCCAGAGATCACCTGATTCACGAATGAAAACCACACGAGTGCTGATTACAAGAAAGATTTGCACCATTCATGCCTGAGGCACGCATGAGGATTACTTGAGTAGTAATTATAGAGAATATTTTTATCACACACACCTATGGGAATGCTCGTGCATCACAATATCTCTGCCTCGCACCTGATGCATGCACATGCCGTATATTTTAGATCACAGGCGTTTTAAATCCTGTTTTTCCTATACCATATAAATACCTTCTCATGTCTACTTTAGCCGCCATCCATTATATGAGAGAGTGCCAAGTAGTGTGCGCCTGTGCGAGAGAAGTGATTCCTTGCAAGAGAATACTAGATATCATTGTGAGATTGATTCGTCTAGCGTTTTCTCATTCATGAACTCCTAAAACCCCTTTTTAACACTTGTTCTATTGTGAGAGCCTTACAAGTTCTGTCGGTGGGGTGGATAATGGATTTCTAGTAGTGTTCAAAGATTCATCGAAAGCAAAGCTTACTCTACTGAAAAATTGGAATGAGTATAATTTCGCTGCAGAAAGTAAATTTGAGGACTTCTTTGGTAAGGGTCACAAATCAATATTAAGTTGGTTAACATTTAGTACATTTATACCACCTAGGCTATAAGTTGACCTTTTCATAATAAATCTATCTTTACTGGCCGAAAAAACTCAGAAAATTTTATTCAAGTTCTTGAGGATTTTCTTCTACACTAATTTGTGCGTTAAATTATTATCTACACTGCATTAACTGTTTTTATTAGTGATGAATATAATGCTGAACAATTGATTTATATTTGCTACATCTAGATTGAATACACTTTATGTGTATCGAGTTCTCTAGTCTTTTGAGCTTCCCCATAGTTGTAGGGTCAAAATTGTAATCCTCTGGGACTCTATTTCTTTCAAAAACAAAAATCCTGCTTTGACACAACAGAAAGAAATAGTTTGTTTACAGCATCCAAAACAATTTGGGAGCTCGTCTTTGTTGTGATTTTTTTCTAGCTTCTGTTTTCTCGAATTTTATCGTTGAGCTAATATACTGGAGCAACTGAAACAAATGAAGCACACAATGCTGAAAAATATGAACAGTGACGAAGCACATAACAATAAATTTGAGATTTTTTTTTCTTTCCAGACCAAAAAACAGGGGACAACAAGAAACTACACCATAGTTTGGCATTGCACATCACAATAGCCACAATAGTACCAGAAATCCAAATAGTCAAACAATAATACAAAAAAAAAAAAAAATACAGCAATTGTTTCTGGTTTGCATCATTGCATCCCAGATTGAAGAAGGCCATTTATACCAACGGTCTAACACCCCTCAAAGAAAGAAAAAACGAACAGCTGAAATAAGTTTAAAAATCTAACGCATACAGTCATTTTTGCTATAATCTCTCAGCGAAATCAACTAATAAAACTATGCAAAACAAACCTTCCCGACACGGTAGCGAGTGTGTTTAGATAATTGTCAATCATCTGCTCTCTAGTGGGAGCAGGGTTTTTTGGTTACTCCATCACAATCAACCAGTGCTTATAATCACAGCCCGGAAACATTATTGTCTCTCTCTTCTCGTTGCTTCCTCTCCTCTCCTCCTTTGGTACTCAAGTAGGTGTGGTTTGGGACGCTGGCCGTCGAGTATTCTCCGTCGATCGCCGCCCGAACGAACCCATGAACGTGGAACTGAACTGGAGAGGTGGGGAAGAAACAGAGGAGAGAAATAGTTGTAATGAAGACGTGGGTTTCATGGGACGGATTTGGAAGAGGACAGGGTTTTAGAAATCTGAGAGAGAGAGAGAGAGTCGCCATAAAAAGCTGAGAGAGTTTGGGCGAACCAACAGATACGGTAAACAATTAATAAACAATTTTTTTTTTGTAAACTTCCATAAATTTTTTCATAGAAATTTTATTCAGTTCTGATGAATGAATATCTGTCTGTGTTGGAATATTTATTGATGATCTGCCTTAGGCTTACTGTAGCTCATCATTTATTTAACACATTTTGGTATTAAACAATTTGGCGAACTTTTGAGGAAGGAATAATCATAGCGCTCAAACAAAATATAGATATTAATTATTGTTTAGATAACAATTTTGACGGTAAGTTATTATGCAAATTTGAAATATATAATTCCTGATATTATATGATCAATCTAGACAACTTTGTATTTATCTTGTAAATTTATAGATAATTATGTAAGTAAATTTTAAAGGTCAGAATCAAAAATATGTATACAAAACTACACAAAACAAATAGAAATGCACCATCAATGTGAATCATTGATAAATTTTATAGTTCAATGAAATTGTCATGTTAATAAGCACCAACCAATAAATAAAGATATTCGTTTTAATATACATGAATGGTTTCAGTCGGTAATTCACCATTAAAACACCGGGAACACGCATTGAAACAAGATGAATGATTAAACAACCCAGTTGTCAAATATACTCCTCCCTGAAGCAAAAAATAATAAATTCCTATCAACTTTCATCTTTTTTGCAGAGCTGAGTAACAGAAAATTTAACGAGGAAGAAGATTTACCAATGCTGGGTTTATCAGTATCAAGGAGCTCTCTGGATAGTTCTGGGCCGAATTCCATATGCGGATCTCCTCTTATCCGAATCCGTGATCTACTGCTTTGTTGCTTTCTCGGTACGTTTTGGGCGAGAGAGCACTCCCAATACCGAGAGATCGTGTGATGTTACAATCCAGGAAAAGCCCTCGGTTTGGATCATCCACGTCTACCTTTGCAGTCGGTTTGTTCACAACCATGGCAGAATCAGATTCTACATTCACCCTCTTTATATTCAGATCTCAGGCAACCAGATGAGCATTATAGATTGCAGTAATTTTAGCAATGAGTATACCAATATACCCTCAGTTTCCCTACAAGCCCAAAACCCATCATCTCTTATCATTCTTACCCAAGCCGCCAAAGCTAGAGATGCCTTCCAAGCCTTAGTGCATGCATCAGTATTGATTTTAATGTAAGATGCAGTGTGCTGATTTTTTGTCATTCTTTTGTGGGTGTCACAATAAACAAAGGATCATCTAAGTAGTAAAAGATATTAAAATATCGCGCAGGTACGTTGTTCTTCGCCAAAGATGTTAAAGTGCCACACAAAGAGAGAGAAGAGAAAAATGAAGATGATAAAGAGGTTTGGCATCCGATTAATGTTCGATTTAATTTCATTTTTTTTCAACATCGGATACGTTATTCTAGAGTGAATTTCTAGATCATATTTTATTTAGTTACTTTTATTTTCCGTTATATTTTTTTTCTTGTAGATTGTTGGGCTTGTTGAGATTGTTACAATCAACTATTTTTCACTCGAGATTGTAATAATTAAATTTCAGATGTGGTTATTTAAATTTATTTTATAATATTTTTTCTTATTTGAAAAAAATTTTCACGTTAAAAATATTGTGCATTATCATATTTCTTATACTCACAAACTTAATAGTTGACATTTAATAAGGGGTTTGAGTTTTGTTTTGCTGTCCTAAATTAAATGTGTTCGAATCGAATCCCAATGCAGTTGTGGTGGTGGCGGCAGCGATGGGTGTTTCTGTGGGAGGAAATTCACATCCACGTGTCTGGAACAGGGCAAGAGTTGTATGAAGATGTTAGCGGTTCAATTCTTCTGCGAGCCCCTCTAGGTTGGCTTGTTCGGATTAATTTCTTCTGGAAATTCAGTGACAATTACTTTTCTATTTCCCCAAACACATATCTGTCATACGGTGGTTGTTAGGTGTTCGAAAAATCAATAATAGTAAAATAATTATACGATAAAATATCATATAATGTTAAAAAGTCCCAATGAAAAAATAATTATGAGTAAAGGTGGAGATATTTTACTATTTTCAACAAATATGGCTAAAAGGGGAGAAACATCTATAAATTTGCTTCCTACAATTGCAATCAAAACCTTAGTGAGACGCTATGTATATTAAAAATGGGCTGCGTTCTCAGAACTTTCGTAACATAAAACTTTTCCAACGAGGACTTCAAACATACCGGTTACACAAATAAGATTTGGGTAGTGACCGTGAGGACGAGTCCTATGTAGATGAATGATGGAAGTCACGTGTCCATGCTTCTGCGGCAATTTCTCTCCAGATTTGCTCAGCCTCTGTGCAGTCAACCCAACAAATGATCAATAGTTTCAAGTATTTTCAGGATCAACCACCCGAAAACCTTATAATGTGTTGGGGCAACAGGGACGCTCTGACGGAATGCTCCTGAGTGCAACGACCGAGAGGACAATGTACTCAGATTGAGAGACAGTACTCGAACGGACAGCCAATAAGGAAAAACAGAAAACAGAGAATACACCGGATTTAACGTGGAAACCCTTCTAGAACCAAAGGAAAAAATCACGAGAGCAGAGGTAACAGCAAATCCACTATGTGAAAATAGGTTACAAGAACCTCCAAGATAGAGTATCCGCTATACACCCAAGAAGTTAAAGAAAAAACTCTCCAGAGCTTACCAAGAAAACACTCTGTTTTCTCTCACTCTAGTTTTCTCTTTCTCTCTTCTCTCACCGGTGGTACACTCCTCTTTTTTTTCTTTCACACAGTCCTTTTGCTCTCTATGTCTCTCACACACACATTTCTCTCATGCAGCAGCCTCCATTTATAGGGCAAGGGGACGCCACGTGACTTGACAACTGTCACCCACTACTTTATCCACTAACTCTACAGACTGCCCACTAGCCCTGCAAACTGCCCACTAGCTCTGCAAACTGCCCACTAGCCCTGCAAACTGCCAACTAGCTCTGCAAACTGCCCACTAGCCCTGCAAACTGCCAACTAGCTCTGTAAACTGCCCACTAGCTCTGCAACTTGCCCACTAGCCCTGCAACTTGCCCACTGTGGCAGGCCTACATGAGTGAAAAGTCGACGCCTAGGCTCCAGCGTCCTCGTTCATGTACCTCTCGGACATTGTGCCTTTGAAGTAGTCCTCGTCCAATGCAGCTCTCGGACAAGATGTCACTGATAGTCCTCGTCCAATTCTTCCAGCAACCTCGAGGACGGACTTTCCCGGATTTCTCCAAACGACCGCGTCCATTTATCTCCACAAGTCCGCGGACACAAATATCACAAGAGAGTGACCCCAATATAATGTAGGGGAAGTTTCAATTTCTTTATCTTCTGGCGGTGTGTTCCCCTAGTATTTCCCTGAACTTGTAACGTATCATAGATTGATTTGACAGAGTATTTACCTGATTAAAGTCTCAGCCTTCATCTTCAAACAGTCGTTCAAGGCATCGATTGACTAAAGTCTCATAAATTTTATACACGGCATAGAAAGTGTTATATTATTAGTACTATTGAATACCAAAAATTACTCAGCTATTGGAAATTTGATATCATTGTTTGGTTCAAATAGATACCCTCAAAACAAGCCGATGCTGCCATTTAAGCGCTATTTCAAGTACTCTCCTCCCTATTAAGTAAAAATACAGCACTAATTTCACCAAATCCATTATTAGGCTATGCTCAAAGAACGTGTACAGACAACTCACTCGAGGGACGGGTCGACTTGCGGATCGACTCGGATGGCGATTCTACAAAGAGGGCAATTCGAGCGATTAATTAACCACCTATCCACGCAATCTGAATGATACCCATGCCGACATTCCGGCAGCACTTTAACTTTGTCGCCGTCTTCAATTGCTCCAAGACAAATACAGCACTCAATCTCATCAGCTCTGTTTATGGCCGAAGACTGGTGCAATACGATGGGCAAGTTTTGGATGATGGCGGGCTCCAGTCCTCCTCCCCCTGCTCTCGGCGGTGGCGGCGAAGCGACGATGTGGGGGAGTGACACGGTGGCGGTGGAGGAGAGGTGGGGGAAACGGAGGAACCAGCGGGCGTAGAGGAGGAAGAGTGTGACGAGGAGGATGATGGAGAAGAGGATGAAGATGTATAAGAGAGTCTGGCCGTGG
The DNA here is from genome assembly GCA_028571085.2 of Nepenthes alata. NCBI lineage: Eukaryota > Viridiplantae > Streptophyta > Magnoliopsida > Caryophyllales > Nepenthaceae > Nepenthes > Nepenthes alata. Next base: position 1,492 of record JAOVVI020014480.1, on the reverse strand, counting down.
ATTTCTAAGCTTCTGTCGTCGAATTGGGCGTAGTGCCAGTGGAGTAAGTGGGGGTCGTCTTGGGCTGTCGATTGGGAAGACTGGTTGTGAGTTTGGCGGTGGAGGTGGTTCAATTGACGGCGGATATGCTGGTGGATAGTATCTCCGGTGACGGTAGCCGTAATCGAATCACCGGCTGCCATGGTTGTGGTAATGGCGGTTGAGAAGAGTGAAGAGTAAAGTGGAGCTAAGCAGTGGACGTAATTTGACAGCTTGATAATTTTTTGTCGGCTTGTAAGAAACCAAGGGAACATCGATGGCACTTATTCATTGCCACGTCAGATGTGGGGTCCGTGATTCGCAATAATATTTGTGTTATAAAAAAAAAGAAAAAGAAAAAGGGCTGATCTTAACTACCTCTCCCGTACGAATAAAGCGCCGTAAGTTTTTTAAAAAAACTATTCTTCTAAAATATATTTATAATTTAATTATTTTAAATAAATTAATTTAACTACATTTTTATTTTTTAAGAAAATAAATAAATTACAAATAATTATTTTTAAATATATAATTAAAATTTAAAAAAAAGAAATTCTATTTTTATTATAATAAAAATATATAATATTCATAATAATTCGCTTGTTCTTACCTGTCCTATTTAATGGAGATGATGTAGAAAGTTAGAATTCCACGTGGACACTTATCCTTACATTGCTTTTTTATTTTTTATTTTTAATTTTTAAGTATACTATTACATTGATAAATGGTCCGTTCAAAATTATTTTATTGTCCATTTAAGTTTTATTATAATTGTGTTAAATAATAGGTTTTCTTATTTTAATATAATTAAAATCTAACAATATAATATAATATAATTAACATAAAATATTTGAAGCATACCCTAAATTTAAATTAATATTCAATTATATCGAGTCAACCCTTCAAACCTTTTTATTCGGGTTTTACGTACCACGGCAACTAACACGAAGTAAAATGAATACGATAGCATTACTCGATATATTTTTTAATATTCAAATTAAAAAATTTTTTAAAAAAATAAAAAGATAATGAGTGCGAAATTGATTAGATTTAAAAATTTTAACTCCGTAAATCAAGAAAGTGGAGAAATAGATCACTTGTGGCCCGTGCACAGAGTGTGTTTCGCTCCTTTTTAATGTAAGTCCGTAGCTCATTCCCTCAATTTATCGAATAGAATATTTGTATTTATAGTTCAGATGCAAACTACCTTATCTCTTTGAAATTAGTATGATTGTTGTTTGAAATGTTGTATTATTTGGACTCCAATCATTATATTAGTTTTGTAACTCTTTAGCAACTAAAACTTAATATTTATCTAAATATTATTGTTTACTTTAAGGTGATTAATCATTTTTTAATTTTGTATAATTATTTGTAAGAATTTATTGTCAAATTTATTTTTCTATCGTTTCATTAGTCGCCCTAATATTTAATATCTCTCATAATCCGACCATTCAATCAGTCGATAAAATAT
>JAOVVI020014479.1:0-11494 GCA_028571085.2 Nepenthes alata | reverse complement strand
TGCGACGTCAGTCTTGAGGTGACAAGTCGTGTTCTGGGGATCAGCGCTGGCTGTGGTGACGTGTTGCAGGCTTTACGAGTTCCTTGGGGAACTATGAATGCTGAGCTGGCGTTCTTGGGTATTAGGAAGAGTCCTCGTCCTTCATTAACCTTCTTTGTCTTAGGATGAGTTCGCGGGCTATACGTAGTATCGGTCTTGTTCTCGACCATTGATTGCAACGTTGCCTAGCTGAGAGGGATCTCGGACTTCCTGCGGAATATCCCCGAGCCTTGCTTCTCGGGTCAAGTTCTCGTCATTTTACACATCTTTTTAGGGACCCCGGGTATTGAAACCCAACAACAATTAAGCAGAATGACAAAGACATTTGGTTCACAATAGAAAGGCATTTCGATAATGCATGGATACAAATATCTATTTCTAACTCTATTCATACATTATGTCATAAAAATATCAATTATGTACTAAGCTATCCATTTTTATATATATAACATATAAAAATGAAAATGCCTGAAAAAAAATAAAATTTACTTTATCTGTTTGATTTAATTTTAGACGTTAGAAAAATTATTAGCACAAAAATATCTTATGTGAAATTAAACTCAGCATTTTGCAGCTACTGTTATAAACAACTAAGCACTATGGTAAGATGCTTCATTGTGTAACAATATTTCCATAATATATGGATAAGATTATTTATTTCTAATTCTATTCATGCCTAATCTTATAGGAATCTCAATTGTGCATTCAGCCATCTGTTTTTGTATATCTAGCAGGTAATAATAAATATTTTACTAAAAGAATTGAACTTCAATATTCTCTATTTTATTTAATTTGATGACAAGTAAAAGAGGGATCTCAAGTCTTTCTTACTGTTATATTGGCACAATAATATCTAGACTCATTGAGAAAGAAAGTAAGCACTTAAGACAATGCTTACCATAACTTCACTTCTCTAGAGAATATCCACTTGAAAGGAAAGAGGACAGGCACATCACCATGCCTATACCTACCCCTTGCTTGAGCTCTTTCATCAAGCTTTCTTATCTTTGGTGCTAACTGACATAGAAAATCTTGTGCCTCTGCTGCTTCACTTGAGAGCCCTGTTAACTTCTCAATCTTCCATTTGTCTACCAAATGCTCTACTATGTCAGCATAATCCTTAGTGGTGTAGACGCCAAGCATTTGAGCAACAGCTGAAAAATGCGTAAAAAGGTTTTCATCATGGCCATCGTACATGAACTGTCCGGGCATTGAGATTCTCATACGCATCATATCGGCAAATGATAGGACCGAGTAGTTAGGATCAACCTCAAAGAGCTTTGACATCATCATAACGTAAGCAACCTCATGGCGCTTCTCATCTGCAGAAATGGTGCCACATATTTGTGCTAGTTTTGTATCCCCATGCTGCTTGGCAAGCCTAGCCGTGTTTGCATGAGAAATATGCGTTGCCCTTTCTTGAAAAGAAGTGTATACTATACCACGATAAGCATCATTTTTGCTCAGAGAATCCTACAACAAATTAGTTATACGAGTTATGACGGTAATTTTTTTAGTAAGTAATTAATTGTTTTAAAATTAAAATCTATACATACAATATCCCAAAAATAACAAGCCAACTACTCTATGAGTATCAAACAATAAATAACACCACAGACACCTATCAAGCGACAAGGAATAAAATCAAAAACTAAGAAAACCCAGTAAATGAGAGAAACATGTAGGACAATAGGAAAAAATAGCTACCCCTTTGGCTCACTGGTTAAGCAAAAGCTTCCCCACCTGCAAGGGACTGACCTAGTAAATGGTGATAATAATCAACTCTGTTGGATGAAAATAGAGGCAAGGTATAGAGCCGCTTACAATTCCTTCAATCCAAGGCCCATATAACAGCAGGTTTCCATTGTTGAATGGGTTCGCACCAATCTAAATACCACCCCAAGAAGAATTGTTGTAGCTAATAAAGTGCCTTGGAAATTAGTAAGCAGTTTGGGGTTGGCTAGAGCTAATCAACACCGTGCAGGCTCATCACGGTCAGTCTACCTTGCTTAAATCTCAAGGAGTATAACATTTTCCTCTCAAACTAATATAGCTTCAAAGTTTTAATTTCATATGTAGTTCTTGCCATGGCATGAAGCTAAATGTATAAATTTTTAGAATGGCAAACTTACCATTGAATACAAGTTCTAAAAAAATATGATTAAGATAATAATATTGCCTAGATTAAGAAGATAGGGAATAAGAAAGTAGGAACAAACAAACAAAAAGGCAAGCAAGAGCAAAAGAACTGAGCCTGTCTTATATTTCCATCTTTCTAATTTCATTTCAAGTACAACCATTATATTTTTTGTAAGAACTAAAGCTGTGAATTTTCTTAAATAGAACAAATAATTTTACTCTTACCTTCCATATTCCTTATTGATTTCGGTGTATATTAATTTGTTTATGCGTTTGATATATGCTCGTCTAAATTAAAAACAAAAAAATTTGACTATAATAAAGACAATGATCGCAGCATCTCGGTATAATTTTTGGAGTGTCAAAATATGGATGTCTCAATGCATCTTCTTCTTCATCTCAATTCTTTTGCCATATAACAATGCTCCAGATATCACCTTCTATAAAAGAAGTATAATTTTTATTTCGGTTTGTGTTCTTTTATTCCAAATCGTATATAGATATTATCAAAATATAGATCTTGCAACAAAATAAGAGCCTTTTTTGTCGATTCTTACAAATTCTAACTCCAAAAATAGGTTTAGTTTCAACATGTTCTTCATTTCAAATGTAAACTACTCTCGTAACAAGGAATTCCAAGTCCTTTCTAGCCAATAGAATAATCATCTAATAACGTTTGTATTTCATACATCATTTATCATATGCAAAATAGTATTTAATACCATATCAAATCGAATTCTCCCTTGATGTAGGCCAAATACCATTCCAATGTATCTGTTAACCTTATGCTTCATCTTGTTACTCTTTTTTCTCCATTGCTTCCATTGTTTTCCAACAACATTCGACGTTGAATTGAACAATTTATTCTCGATTACAAGCCGACAAAAAGGAACATGCTTTTTAACACACATTCATGATTGAAGTTCTAGTGGAGTGTTAACACCAAGTGAAAACTTATTCCCACTGTTTTGGTAAGTCGGCCGTTCTTAATGTTCCTCACTTTGCCAAGAACCATCATTATGTGAATATATCATTTCATGTAAGGGAACATTCTTTCCTATTTCTCTTCTAGTAGCAAATTCCTTTTCTAAAATTGTGAGGTCCAAATATTCTCTGTGTTTTTTGGTCACTTACATTAGTGTGTTTAATAATAAACTCATTGTAAGATTTTTTAGTCGCTCACATATGGATGCCATTATAAATAGATAGTCATTTGGAGGATGCGCAATATTCTTGTAAGGGTTGATTAAAAGTCGGTCGAGGGCCAACCAAGTAAAAAATAATATTGAAGAGTTACATGGTATTCATGCGAGAGTCACCGGAAGACTGGTTAAAGGTCAACATAGTAATACACGACAGGCGCCTGATTTACGCATTTGCGCCGATTCTAAAAGGGTATTCAAGTGATGCGTGAGAGGCGCACATGCACACATTGGCAGAATGAGGCCACCTGAGAATTGCTCGTGGGGGAGCTCGTCCACTAATTACAATGGACTCTTGCACGATATGTACCTGACATGAGTCTGAGACTGTTCCTGATATAATGTTGGGCCTAACATGATTTTAGGGTATCAGAAAGCATTTCTCATATAAGGAGTGGCTCACAGGGAGAGAGAAAGAAAAGAGAAAAACAGAGGGGATGAAGATATTCGGCATCTAGTTGAGATCTGATTTGAGTTTTGTTATTTGTCAAAGTCGATTATATCGTTCTAGAGTCGATTTCTAATGTATATTTCATTTGATTGCTCTTATTTTTTATCGTATTTTCTCTTGTGAGTTCATCGATGTGTTGATAGGTTTCTATTCAACCATTATTCACTCGAAATTATAATGAAAGGATTGGGATGGGTTATTTATAACCAACACTATTATTATAGAGAATTTGTTTAAAATTTATCCCATAAGTTTTTTAATTAAAATAAATTTTTTACGTTAAAAAAATTCTACATTATATTGGCACGATTATATTGAAAAGGGTGGGCAAGGCATTGGTTTTGCAAGCTTCTTTACCTGACTTATGTGATTATATTGTCATGATATTATTATTTGGAAAAGGCATACCCGACCTCGATGAGGTTATCATTTCATTTCTTATGAACAAGTTAAAGAAAAAGAAAAGTAAAAGGCCCAAGTCCAAATTTTATTATAATTATAATTAATTTAATTAATATAATTAAAATTGAGATTAAATAATGAAGAAAAGTTGGTCAAAAGTCAAAGTTGGATTGAGTAATATCAAGATGATGGATACCTGATCAGTGTGTGAGCTTCCGAATTTCAAACATAGTAATTAAGAGGTAATTAAGATAATATAATTAAGGATAGGTTTCAGTGTACGTAGAAAATTAACTTCGAAAGCATAAAGAGAACTAAGGAGGCCCGGCCACTAGGTGGTGCCCGAGCTGTGCTCAGGGCTCATATGGCTCGAGCGTGCTTGGGGCGTGGGCTGGAAAAATGGTTCGCCCGATGAGCGCTCGATGGGCGCTCAAACGCGGCCCTTCGGGTGCACTGGCGCTCAACCAGTGCTCGAACGACAATCGAGAGCCAATCCGAATATAAAAACACATTTGGGATTTGTATGTGTCATTTTCAACAGTCTAGAGAAACATAGGAGAGAGAGAGAGAGCAAATGAGAAGGGAAAGAAGGAGGAAATCAAGGCTTCTAAGTTTGAATCTGGCCTCGAGTTAGTTAGAAAAATTGTAGATCGAGTAAAGGCATGTGCACTAATATCCTTTTCTTTTTCTTTCCACATTGTTCATCACGATCTTTTTGGGTATTTTTATCTCAATACCCATCCATACTTTTATTTTCATGATACACATGTATTGAATAAGTATATATTATGATTCCATATCTGATTTGTAAGATTTGTGTCAAATTTAGTCCTCCGAAACCCTAGCCAATGCCCCATGGCTTTTACCTGTTTTAATTAAATTTTATACATGACTTGATCTTAAAAATTTGAAACCCTATATATATGGACATGGGTGTTTTGATTATTTGATATTTACTCGCATATATTTTGTGATCGTTAATTTTATGTAAACTAGAATATTATCGGACGTGAATTGGGATATTTACTCGCATGTACATTATATATATTATTTCTTTTATACTCTAAAAATTATATTATATGCATTTGTGAAAGAAATTTATTATCCGAAAGTTCTAAAACTATATTTGTCTCATAGTGGTAAAGATTTCTAATATTTCCCACACTTTATGTTCATAATACTTGTGATTTAAGTCATGTGGATCTCAAATTCTTGAGAATTATACAAATGATAAAAAGAATAAGAGAGGAATTCCATGACATGCCATGTTTGATGTATCGTTCTCTCAAAGTGAGAACTAAGTGATAAGAATAAGTATCAAATTTTTTAAAGAATAAGTAAATATAAAATTGGACCAAAGAATTATATTTCAGATGGTAGTATTTTATGGCATGCCTTAAGATATTATTGTGGAAGAACGATGATTGCCTCTAGGCCATGAGGGATATTGTGCCATATGTTTATGGCCCCGTATATCGAATTAAAGATATATCATTCACCACAGAGTGTTGAATTACGTGGGTCTGCACTTTAGAATGTGTAGAAAGAAACACATTTTTTCTCGTTCAACCGCATAGTTAGCTGGTAAGGCCTACTAGCCCTACTTCGTAATTATAATGAGTTTTTTGCATATTTTAGAATCTAAAATTATCAAAAATAAAATAAAAAAAAAGTGTTCCGAAAAGATATTTACTCATGTTTCACATTTATGCATACATACCCTACTCTTACTCCCTCCATTTGCTTTATTTTACATATATTAATTATTATTCTTATTATATTTTACCTTGCTGAATATTTGGCTCACCTCTCACTATTTATCCTTCTTTCAGATGAGTATGCATCTATGTCGGATGAGGCGGAGTAAGGATTACGAGCCGGTTAGGCACAAAGACTTGGAAGAGACCATTGAGGACTTAGTTTCATAGTTTTGCACTTTATGGAGCTCATTTCTATATTTTGATTGTTTTCTATATATAAATGTATTTGTATGATGATAGTATACTCGTAGTATAGTTTTTGCTGTGTTTTGATGGATGTGTCAGCTTTCACAGGTTACTATGATTGTTTTAGGTACCTAGTGACATCTTATCTGAACCTACGTCGTATCCAAGTTATGACATTGGTATCACGTATAGTTTTGTGGCTTTTGGATCATATATTATGTAGTGTGGATGTATATATGTATGTCGTACAAGAATTTGTAAAGATTGTATCAGTTTGATGGGTGTTTTACTATCAAAACTCTGTCAGATTCTGGTTATGAGACACGATCTGTCACGCAGTGCCTGAGTGCACTTTCTAGAGTGTCGATGCCTATAGCACACTTAAGGGGATGCCAGAGCGCGAATTCCCGTGGGGCTAGTGCTCATGTGCCACTTTAATATAAATAGAGGATCTGACTGATTTTCTATCATTTCTTAACATAATTTGAGAGATGAGAGAAACGGAAACGATGAGAATAGAGAGAAAGAGAGAAGTCGAAAAAGATTAAATTAAGTGAATTTAAGATAGAATTTTGGTAATTTGGACCCAGTCCAAGAGCTTTTTAAGCTTTTCTTCTATTATTACTATTCTTTCTCAAATTATTTGAGTATTTCTTTATTGAAATACTCATATATGACATGATTTTGTCGTTTAAAGGTTTAGAAACAACATGCACGAGAAATTCTTCTCATTTTGCTATAAAATTATATAAAATTTATATCTAAACTCAATTGTGTGATATAATTTTGTTGTCTTCTGTAATTATTCCTTCATACATGTCTAAAAATCTGATATAATGCTTCTACATGCTTGAATTTCATACCAAATATTCTTGCATAACTATAAATTGCTAAATATAACTTTCTGCATGTTAAGTAATACACATTTTAAAAATTCAATTCGAATTTCCAACATATGCTGAAATTTCACAGAAATGCTTGCATGTTCTAAGTTTAGGCAAAAAACTTGTTCTGTGTGTACGTTTCTTAAATTAAATTTTACTATACTATTATCATGCTTCTGATTTCTACAACCACGACTTTGGTTTTATAGAAATAAATATAACATAAGTTTTGATTATATATTTCTTTAGTTGATGAGGTCCTACTGGCCCTTGGTCATTAACAAAGGCAAATTTAATGATTGGATGACATGAATAGAGCAAGAGTATGATAAATGAATCTGAAATTTGATAAGCTGATTTTATATATATGCATTGTCATAGAAACTTATTACACTTCTTAAAATCTGATATATTGTTCCTTCTAATATGTTTTCATGTGAAATACATATAATCGATGGTTAAATTATATATCTTGTTGAACTTTTAGCTCATTCTCTACTTCTATTTATTCAACCCCTTAGATGAGAGGCTCCGATACTTATAGGACGATTAGGACCAAAAGATGCACCATTTGAAATATCATAGAATCTGATATTATGAAATGTTTAATGTTATATTTGATTTTCGAACAACTTTAGAATGTTCAAAATGTATATTATGGTTTTGGACAGTAGTTAATGTATTTAAGTAAATTTTCAGATAAAAATTAGTATATGTATGATTATTGGACAGCAGTTTGTAAATCATGAGATGAATATTGATTAATTAAATTTTATGTGGATGTAGTTTACTCTAATTTAGTATTGGACAAGCATAATTCCTTAAGTAAGATCTAACATGTTAATATGAGTTGGTACCGAAGCCACATGATTGCATGACATGTTTTGGATCTTGTGCATAGTTTAATATTATTTTAGTTTGGTCGATCGAGGTATCCACATGAAATCCACGTCCAATATTAATTGGATAACTAATTGGTTAATCAATATTTGAATTATTATTCATGATGAAAATTCGGATCGAGGTTTGGGACGTGATAAGAAGTGTTGAGGTTTTAAGGAGTCGAAACTCTTGGTATCTACTAACAGTCAAGGAATGAAAAATTGAGGGACTAAGGCAACACGTCTAACATAAGCAATGGTTGGTCCAAACTTTAAAACATAGAATACTTTCATTGTGACTAAAAGGGCACATAAAGTGAGATTGTTTCAAGAAAAAGTAGGAGAAAGAGGGTGGTGGTAAGCGTCAAGAGAGAAGGAATCGTGATGAAAATGATCTGGTCTCTATTACTTCTTGTGGAGACCTTTTAATTGTCAATGTATGGAGGACAAGGAATTTTTGAGGCAGGAAACGAATTGAGTGATGGATAGCAGTTCGTCACACCATACGACATCGTACCCTCTTCACCACCTATACGCCTAGGGATTATAGGATATTACAGATAGATAATGATAATTCATCGAGGGTTATTGACATCGGGGATGTTAGCTTGCAAACAAATAACAAGACAAAATTCATGTTGAATGACGTGTGACATGCCCCAAATTTACAATTGAATGTGATTTTAACCGTGAAACTTAATATAGAGGGCTTATGCATGGTGTTCAGAAAAGGTCAATAAAAACTCGCTAAAGCTTCCTCAGTTGTGATAAGGGAAAGTAAACAAGCTGCTACTTGATGAAAGCTTCAATTCTTAAGAATAATGCTAATGTGACCAATAGGGATATTGGTCAAAGTGACGAGAAGGGGAGGCCATAGGGGAGTATAAGGGGGATCAATTCTACCGCAAAGGAGAAATCGAAGGAGAGTGAAAATACTCCAAATTCATTAGAGTAGAATAGGGCATCATTTAAACTTACGGAAGCCAACGTCGAAATCCCATTAGAGGGGAAATTGTCGAAGAATACATGATGGCAGTTACTAGTAAAAGTGAAGGGTTTCCCACAAGGTCGTGAGAAAAATTTTATTGGATTTTTTATCACTCCTTTATGAGTGTCATAATAAATGAATAGTCATTAGGAGAACACACGATATTTGTCCAAAAGTCTACCAAATGTCGATCGAGGGTTAACAAGTGGCAAATGATGTTGAAGAGTCATGTGATATTTGTATGAGAGTCGACCGATGATCAGTCAAAGATTAGCAGAGTAACGCACAACATGTGCCTAATTCATGCATGTGCGTCGATTCTAGATTAAGGGAACTCGAGGGGCGCTTAAGAGACGCACATACACGCATTAATAGAATGGGGCTACCTAAGAAGAATTCGAGGGGAAACTCTTGTGCAAATTATAGTGGGATCATGCACGATACACGGCTAACGGGCGCTTGACCATAATTCTTAATATGAAATGGCATTTGACATAATTTTAGCATATCCGAAATTATATTTCATATAAGAATCGCCGCGCAGAGAAAGAGAGAAGAGAAAAAAAGATAAGATAAAGATGTTTAATATCCAATTAATATCTGATTTGAATTTTATTTTTTGCCAAAGTTGGGTACGTTGCTTTAAAGTAAATTTTTATAACATATTTATATTGGTTACTCTTATTTCTCAGTATACTTTATCTTGTGAGTTTAGGTATATTGAGGAGTTTGTAATCAATCATTTTTCACTCGAAATTATAGTAAGGGATTACGGATTGAGTTATTTCTGATCGGTACTATTATTATAGTGGATTTATTTAGAATTTGTCCAATAATTTTTTTCTTAGTTGAAAAGATTTTTTCATATTAAAAACGTTATACTTATAAGTTTAATAGTTGACGTTTGACGGGAGGCTTGGGTCTATTATGTTGTGTCGAGTTGTGCGTGTTCTTGCCAAATCCCAAGACTTTTACCCGTTAGAGTGTTAAGTAAAGATAAAATTTCATTCTTCTAGGACATAATTTTTTATATTTATAAGAATAGTTATGAAAATAAGCCACATATCCTCATTTTTAAACAGCTTTTACTAGTTTATCTGTCCATAGTTAATTATGTGCAGATGTTAATGATGTCACCAGTGCCTAGTTAAGTGATGCAAACTCCAAAGCATCCCCTGACACAGGTAGGGCAAAAATTTAATTAACGAATAGAATCATCTTAAAATCCTTCTTATTCTTGGGAAAATATATCAATTTTATCTATCTAATTAAGTATGAGATTGATTTAAATAACTAAATACCTAAAGTGTTTTTTAACTTATAAAATATTAAATAATACTAACCAAGATGTGTGCAAATATTAACAAATATAATGGATTTATGGTCCAGTTCATCTCCCTTACATTCCTTAGAAAAGTGATAGCATAATGGACTAATTGCAATCAATATTTAGCTCTACTTTCTTTGTCAAATGATATTCTAATTGTTTTTCTAACTAAATAATATTAAATCTGAAAAAAATAATTTTGGCAAGTGAAGCCTGATAAGGCTTCACATGGGAATTTACCCTAAAACTTGCATAAATTATTTTTTTACTAAGCATTGATGGATAAAATAGACCCCTTATCAAGGATGCTTCGAATCATTTGACCAACTTTGAGGATTTTTCAAGACATCCAGGAGCACATCGACACCTTATCAATAAAACCCTTAAATTTTTTCATCAATGATATTCCAAGGCACTTGTCAAGGAATAATTTAGCTCATTGAAGTTTCTCTATGCTGGCTGAATAGGATCCCCCGAGTCAAATTTTTTCTCCTTGATGGGATTTTCCAAGCCACCTTATTATCGCTGGCCTAGGTCCCTTGTGGAAGACACCCCATTTCAAGATGCTAGACAACCAAGAAGAAGTTGCCTTGAGAGAGATACCAAGTGATGTCGAAGTGTACATCAAACTTATTCTAAGTCAGGCCTTTGTGATTCATTAAGCCTAAATTGTTTTACCTAGGTATTATTTTTGTGTAAATACTGGCATTTTAATTTTTTACTATTAAATAATATTATTAATCATAACATATATTCTAAAAAATTATAAATAAAAAACAAGAACAGGCCGAACCAATTGGAAAATTTGAGGGAGACAGATTTTGGCCGAGTCTCTATGAACCAATTTGGGTCTATTTGAATTTGTTTGGCTTATGTTCCCTGCAGGCTTGGCCTAAGCCTGACATGGCCTCGATTTTGATATGTTTTAGCCCATGAATCTACCCCATTATCCATTTTGTTATTTCTATCTCATTTCTGCCAACCATAACAATATTAGCTTAAATTAATGTGATTCTACAATATAATACATTTAGTAGTGGTTCAAAATTCTTTAATCTGATAGTATTTTTGGCTTTTTCATGCATGGTTCAGTCATAAATAAAGCATGAGCTATGGCAAATTATGATTGAATACAAGCTAAAGAAAATTGAAAAAGTAACTAACCGCCCCCGATCGAATCAGATAATGAATAGTCTTCTCAACGTACTTCATGTCAACTCTCCCGGAAAGAAAGA
>JAOVVI020014478.1:0-11495 GCA_028571085.2 Nepenthes alata | reverse complement strand
GCAACGATCGTGGAGAACGTGGAACTCTCGGACGCCCAATCTCCCAATGATGATTTTCCTCCCGAAGTCCCCGTCGATTTGCCTTGTGATGTCTCGAACAGGGTTGATTACCCTTCCAAGGACACAAGAGACGGGGACCATGCCGAGGATGTTGAGGGGGGAATGATTGCTGAGATGGTTCGAGAGCTGTCTGCGACTGAGGAGGCTGTCTTTGTGGGCCTGGTGCTGTCTGTTCCTTCTGATCCTCCCGCCAACGTCCAAGTCGGAAGCCCATCGGGGCAAGAGGTGGAAGCCCCGAGGGAGTTTTATGCCGAGGAAGCTAAGGTTGGAACAGGCCCGTTAGTGCCTTTCTTAGCTGAGGTGTCTACTTCAGGGGAAGAACCTGCGGTGCCTGAGAGCGTATTACAAGGATCTGAGGCCTCCAGAGGACATGACCCTGTGCACGACCCCTTTGCTTCTAAGGTATCCCACTGTCCTCTCGTTTTTGCCTTTTGAAGGACCTGGAGTGTTCTTGATGGGTTTGTTTGCCTTTTGCATCTTCAGGATGCGGCCAGGTGCTTGACTCAGCTGGCGGGAGTGGCCGTCCGGGCCTCATCGGAGATGGAGTCGCTGAGGGCTGCCCAACATGCTGAAGCGAAGCTGGCTGAGGTAAAGGGGAAAGTTGTCTCTCTAGGAGATACCGTCAAACTCCTTCGGCTTCAGCTGGGGCTTCTTCATGACCGGGTCGTTTGCCAAGATGAGAGGCTGAAGACGTCCGTACGGCCCTCGAAGATTGTGTCATTACTGGAAGGCAGATACTTGGAGAGCATTCGTATGTGTCGCCGAGTGATGCGGCTTTCCAATCCACGCTTTCCCGTGGCCGTCCTCGATTCCAAGAACGCCAGTGCCTTACGCAAAGAAGACTTATATGACGTTGTTGGAGGGCACCCCCTGAGTCCTCTCGAGCAAGGTCCGGAGGTGAACCTTCTGTGCTCGAGCAGTCAGGGGTTTGAGGAGTCCAATAGGCTCATGGAGGAGGGAGTCACGAGGAGCTCCCCTAATCTGCTGTCTTTTTCCTCTTTTCTGTTTTCTCTTCTTTTGAACACTGTACAGGGCACCGTTTTTATTCATAAACTTACCTCTTCTGAGTTGTTTGCCCGATCAGTTCGAGTGCTTCTTTTTTTTATGTTGCTAAGTGATTCGTCCTTAGTCTTTATTGATAGTCCTTTAAAGGATTGTGCTACCTGTTGATTTCTTGGATCGTCCGGTTTTGCACGAGTCTTCTTGAGCTTTAATCTCTTTGGATACTCGGATGGAACTGAGTTTTTAGTTATATGACCTCTGGGGCCGCTCGGATAGAACTAAGTTTTTAGTTATTCGACCTCCGGGGCCGTTTGGTCAGAGCCGAGTTTTTAGTTATATGACCTCTGGGGCTGCTTGGTCAGAGCCGAGTTTTCAGCTTTTGACTTAGAAGTTGCCTTGATGACGACGAAAGAATACGAGAGTGTATCTTGATGGACATATAAAGGAAATCTTTTCATTCATGTAGGCATGTTACATCGAGGAGCCTCCAGGGCCGTTTTGATCCCTCTTATCACATTAGCGCCTTTGGTCCCAGTTGCTGCGTGCTTGAGCCTTGGCGTCTCTCTTGTTGCTTCCTTAGAATACGATCTCTGGGGCCGCTCGGTCGGAGCCGAGTTTTTAAAGTTATACGACCTTTGGGGCCGCTCGGTCAGAGTCGAGTTTTTGAAGTTACACGACCTCTGGGGCCGCTCGGTCAGAACCGAGTTTTTTATTTTGGGAGCCATCTTGACGTTTGACGAAGGAACACGAGGGTATCATGCGACCCTTTCATTTGTGTAGGCACGTCACAATGAGGGGCATCAAGGGCCGTTTTGATCCCTCTCATAACTCTCCTGCTGATCGCGGCCTTTCGGCAGTCCTGCCCCATGTTGGTCTTTTTGAAGTTGGCATGCGCAGCCCCCCAGTCGGTGGTTAGGTGCCTTCTGCTCCCATTATTGCCTTGCCTTTTGAGCGGCACAACCGACTACGTCTTGCTGTTCTGGATCTGTCTTCGGGTCATGGCAGGAAGCGGTCGAGGTATCCTTCCATTATCAGCCGCTCGATCTTCGTTTGGAGCCTCCTGCAGTCCTCGATGTCGTGGCCGCGGCTGCAGTGGTAATGACAGTATTTCCACTGGTCACCTCCTTCTCGATTCTTCAACGCCTTAGGCCATCTCAAGAATTCATCGTCTCAGATCTGCCTTAGGATGCTGGTGAGTGACTCAGTGAGGGCAGGTGGGCATGATGACCCTTCTCCTCCAAGGACAGTCCGTCCAGGCTCGTTTTGCCTAGACGGTCCTTGGGACTTCAGCTGGGCACTCGCCCTTCTTCTTCCTTTCCCTGTCCTCGGGGGTAGGGGGTCTTCTCGGATTTTTGGCTGGCTTACTTCGCCGGTCTTGGGCCCGAAGATCGTATTTCAGAGCCTATTGAGCCCCTTCTTCGTTGTGGAATGGGCTATGGATTTTTTTTGTCGGGGTAGTCCCTTAGCTCAATAGGAGCTCGCGCAACACTTCGCTATTGGGACTGCTGCTGGCCACAAACTATCGGGGTATGTCCCCCTGGACTGTTTGTCCACCTTCTCGAGAAGAGTATGGATGGCTCTCGAGAGGCTGTTCACCGTTTTTACCAGCTTTCGTACGCTATTATCGGGATGGCCACTCGCCAAGCCACTGGATGGGAGGCACCTTTCGAAGGGTTCGACCTCCCTGGTGGACGTGCTGACTTGTCTGCTCGCCATTTTGGGAGTGCTGGTTATTCTGTGAGGATAGGAAGCGTTGAGCTTTTGTCAAGGCGTTCCCACAGACGGCGCCGATGTTGCATCTCGGACTGAGGGGGTCCGTGCAACACACGTGTATTTGGAGTGTAGAGAATGAGAGATTTGGGACAATGATTTTTATGTTGAAAAACCCTTTCTGAATGAGGAAGAAAAAATCATGAGGCTCTCGGCCTGTCAAAATACTTCACTATGTATGAAAGTCTTACAAAGTATAAATTTTGGGCATTCTTTCATTGTCTCTTGTTTTGTGTTTCTCTTCCTGAGAACTTCTCTCGTTGGGAAGCTTTCCCACATTTGTTCTATCTTGTTTGAAGGAGGGAGGGAGATTTAAGTGTCCAGCCAGGATTTTCACCCGAGACTGGTTTGGAGTCCTCTCGAGGCAAGGGTCTTTGCTGAGTATTTATAGGCGAAACTGGCCGTTGGGTTGAGGACACGTGGCAGCTGGTCGAACGGCCGGGAGGCTGCCACCTGTCATGCTAGGTACATGAGGGACGGTCAGTCCGCTCACTTTTGCGCCAGAAGTAGTGGCATGTGCAGTGGGCACGCTGTATGTGTTAGTCCTGATTTGACCAAGCGTATTCTGGAACCTGTAGGTGCAGCAGGTTTCTTAGTAATCGGCGAAGTTGTCTAGTTGGCGCTCTCGGCCATGCATGAGATCTCCGCGTGCTTTGTTCCTTTGAGAGTTTGCGGACTCCTTTGATATGGGTAGTTCTCGGATATCAGTTGTCCCTTGAAGACTTTGGAAAATCTTCGGCTACTTATGAAGGGTTCTCGGGTTATTTTTTGACTGCTCGGGCGCTTCTTGATCGTAGTGGGATCTTCTTAAGGCTCTTGAGCCTTTCTATAACATGTCCATAGTTACCGTTAGTGCCTAGCACTGAAGGAGACTTCTCGAGTTTGCTTTGTCAATTTAACGCGTGAGGCTTTCTTCGGTTTCTTGGACCGCTCGGTCTTTCTGGCCCACGGATTTTTCTTTGGGCTTTTTATCTTGGGCCCTTTCTCTTGGCATTATTTTATGCGCCATTATATTGGGTCTTAACAGAATATAATATAAATTTTTTAAAAATATAACTGTTAAAATAAATTATTTAATATTTAGAATTAACCATAAAGTATTTAACTGTTAAAAAAAATTAGATCGGGCGTATCTCTTCGTAGACCAAAAGCCTCGTCCCCAGATGTATGTCCTATAAAATCGACAGCGATGGATAAACTTCAAAAAAACGATTTTATCAAAATAGAAAATCAGAAACTTCATCCGTTCACAGTCATTTTCATTATCACCTAATGGGGCGTGGTACCCACAAATTACATTTTTTATCTTTAATTTTTGATAAGGACTTAACCCTTATCAACCCAAAGGGCCAGTCAAATTATATCTCTCCCCTTTCAAACTCATAATTTCTATCTAAAAATTATCCTATAAATCAAAAAATATGTGATTCCTTCATGATATCATATATTATTACAAATATCGATTGATTCATATTAGTTAAACAAATAAATTGTAAAGCTCGGGTTTTTAATTTGTGATATAATTAATTAAGCTTGATTCGTCAATAGATCCAGAATGCTATATGGATTAAATTGTCGCTTGATATCTTATAGTGGGTCGAATTGAAGTTGGTTTGATTTCTATTTCTAATAATTTGGATCCTATAAAACATAATAAATAAATAATTAGTCAAAGAATGACGAGATTTTTCACCTAATATATATCTTTCAATACTCAAATTAAAAATCTTTATACGAGGGAGAGCAATATGGAGGATATAAGCTGTATGGATGCACATAAAGAGGTTGAGTGCGAATTGGAGGATTAGGCTTCAATGGATGTGCTCAACGTGGAGCGGCTTTTGAGAAAGTTGGCACTCATGGATTGAGTAGCTTGAGAGATGATACACTTGTTGGCAGAGTAACTTCGGTGAAAGCCCTTCGATCTTTCTCGGATGCTACAAGGTCAGAGCCCTTTCGGTCTCCTTCATCGCAAGGGTGAAGAGGTATTTATAGAATTAGAACCAATATAGCATTAATTGAGTCTGGCAACTAATGTCGATTACCCTGATAGATTCGCTGATTTGTTTCAACGATTGTGTGTGGGCTGCGGACGGTAACCATGGCTATTTCAGGACATTTTTTTCTTTATTAGGATGATCTTGGAAGTCGCTGCATGGTAATTATTTTTTGAAGAGATTTGTTAAACCGTAACTACCATCCTGAGACGATGCATAATTCGGGATAATATTTTAAAAATATTTATTAAGTTGTAATGACAGTTATCGTGGTTGCATTATGGCAAGTTCGTCGTACTTGCCTGCGTTGTGTTGTCGGGACTGTTGCCAGCCATGCAAGAGAGGCGACCATAGGCATGGCATTGGGCACAATCCCGATTGCTTGTGCCCTACAGAACAGCTCTAGGTCAACCTGCTTGGTCCAATCATATTGCTGATTGGGCCTTTGACTCAACAGAGTCCACATGATAGGTTGCCGTCTTTTGGGCTTCTCTTCTTTCGGTGGGCTGAACTGGCCATTGCCGCACTTCCTAGGCCCCGGCCTTCAGAAAATGTTCGCTAAGTCGCAGCCACTTTGTAGGTTGGTTTCTGGAGCAACCCGTGCTCTATAAAACCCATCAAAACTAATGTAATTAAAGTTAATGTTAAAGGATATAAAAAATTTAATTTAAATATCAAATTTAAATCTAATGATTCAGCATCTAAGTTATGCTTGAGCTAACGCTCAAGTGTGAAAAATAGTGGCAATTGCTCATGAGGCATGCCTGAGCTGCGTCTGAGCGCAATCAAGTCACCTGACATGCGTTTGAAACGACGCTCAATCACCGTACTATATAAATCAGACCTCCCAACTGATTTCTATCAGTGTTTTTTCAGATTTTTTGAAAGAGAAGAGAGAAGTCGATAAAGAGAAGAGAGAGGAGGCCATCGAAACTCAAATTCAGTTGATTCAAACCAGTTTTTAGTGAGAATTAAGTAAAGGCAATTGCTTATCGAGTTTTTCTTCTCTTATTGCTGATTTTTGTTGACTTCCTGAACAATTTATATTTCATTGCTCATGCAAGTCATGATTTGCGAAGCTGTAGTGAAATTATTTAACATGTATGTGTAGTTTTCTTTATTTTATCATAGAAATATATGAATTTTATGTCTGAACACAAGTATATGGTTTATCCCTACTGAATTTTGCATTTTATCTTCTATACATGTCCAAAAACATGATAAAATACTTCTACATATCTAAATTTTGTATTTGCTATTCTTACGTGGTTGTAAATTGTTAAACCTTTACTCCTGCATGTTAAATTTTACGGTATATGTTCTGAATTGTAACTAAATTATACCTCGTTGAATTTTGTTGTCTCGTATGTTACGTACACGCAGTGTGTTATAAAGTTTAATAAGTATTATCTGTATGATTGCTGAACAAGCTGAATTTTTGCACTTCTTGTTGAAATTACCGCATCAAATCCCTAAATTTTGCTGATTTCCTACAATTGCTGATTTTCTTGCACTACACGCTAGTTTAACATTCTATGTGTTATGATTACATCATAGCCAAGTTTTCATATAAAGTATAAATATTATATGTTAAAAATTTATAAAATTATGAAAAAAATAGTATAATTATATCTAAGATTATGAGTATTTTCTTCAGAAGTAAAAAAATTAAAAAGAATAAAAAAAAGTGTGGAGTTTTTCTAAAATTTATATTCCACAATAGTTATTATTCAACAAATAGTATATTATGGAATGCCTTAGTATATTATAGTAGTATATTGATATTCGAACCTATTATCCATATATTAGAAGCTGTGTTCATCCCCATATATAAGGTAATATGTTAATAGCCTATCTACGGATCTTAAATAATAGTATATGATATTTAGTTGTATAGGAGTATACAAAACCCAAATTTTAATTGTCTGATATTTTAACTAGTAAGGACTACTAGATCTGATCTCTAAAAAAATTCATATTTGAGCATGATTTGAATGCATGATTTATTTTTAATGTAAAGATATATGTTTCATTATTGTGTTATATACCTTATTAAGGTTTTGACTCACTCATTATTTTACTAACTCTTTCAGATGATAGGCTCGGATACTTACTGAACGTATAAGAATGATGAATGATGGTATTCAAAGAATTTAAATTTGAGCTTATGTTATTTTTATTATTGTTTTATGACTTCCGAACAGATTTATATGGTTTAAAATAATATATTATGGCATTCGGACAATATTTAATTTGTCTAACTATTGTATTATGATTTTTGAATAATCGTTGACGTATAATCTATTATTTGTTATTCCGAATAGCTTTAGAATCTGTTTGATAATGCATTTAGTTGATGTTCAGATTTTGGACAGTATTAGAATAATTATAATGATTGTCCGGGTATTATACTGCTGGTTGAATTGGTTAAATCGAATGTCAGTTGTTTTGGTATTTTATTGGTGATTTATGGACATAAAATTTAGGTTGCCCAGTAGTTAAATTGATTCGGTTGGTTTATTGTTGCAGTTATAATTATATAGGAGTGTTGGTTGTTAATTATCGGTCATCAGAATATGTACATGATTTTATTTCCACATATTGTATTTCTTTGATTTTTAAAAATTTAACAGATAAGCCATTTACATAAGGTTCGACGTCATGGTTAGATCGGTGTCGAAATTACATAAGGCGTGGCATGAGTTAGATCCTGTGTAAAATTTAATTTATTTTATTATAGTCAATCAAGATGTCGACACAAAATCTACGTTCAAAGTTAGTAGTTATCTAATTGGTTAATTAATAAAAAAATAATGTGAATTACGGTTTCAAAAATTATGACGTAAAATAAATAGTTTTTTATTTAAAAATAGAAATACTTTGTTATTTTTAAAATTTATATTATAAATAATAAGATCGTAGGACACAGAATTATTAACCAAATACTTATAACATTTTTTTTCTAAAGCATATAACATCTCGAATAGGATTAAACATATGTCCACAAAGCTCAACAATGGTGCCATATTGTAGAAATCCACGCTAGCACCTCCAATAAGTAATATGACTATCTTTTTACTATGGGCTTTATTTTGGTTGAATTATTTTGTGTTGATTTAGTAAATGAGATAATAGTTCCCTTATAAGTAGGAATACATATTACTTTTTTTACGTGCCTTTTCAAGAATCATGACACTTGGGAGATAAGGCTTAACAGTCAGATCTATTTTATATATTTTTTGAAATAAATAATATATTAAATAAAATTATCTTGATAATTAACAATGATGGGTATTATTATTGACGGTCTAAGAAGAATATTTTACCCATGAATTTGGCCTATGAAGTATGGAGGCCCAGTCGGCCTACACGACCCAAATTGACGGACACGCCTGAGAGCCTTATTTGAGCGGTTCGCTCCTTGAATGAAGTCGTAACTAGCGCCAACGGTTGAACCAGTTTCCTTCTTTTATCTTGAATTAACGACATCGAGTGCCAGTTAGAACCGTCATCCGAGTAAAACCTTATCTACTCCGCAGTTTTCTGGGCGGTTGATAGGAAAATGGGTCGACACTTAAAAATTAAACTAAAGATGCTCGGAGCGCACTCACACACTCACTATTTTTAAGACTTTTTCAAAAAAGCGTAAACCCTCAAATAATGGATATTTTACTAATATTCAAATTTGCATACTTTTATTTTTCTTTCTTCAAAAAAGGATTCTGATTTGAGTGTCGGATAATATATCGAGGAGTAAGTCCCGCTAAATCCGTTGATCTTATTTTGTGTTGCATAAAATTTGGATTAGAGACGTACAGAGACCGAACCTGCTATAGGCCCGACAAAGAAATTTTAACTTCCTAATTCATGCTACAATTAAAATCCCATGACACATCAAATATAAATTATTTAAAATATATAACTATTTTTAAAGACTAAATAAATATATAACTAGCTAAGCTGTCTTTACCACTAAATTTATATTTAATATGAATTTGAATTTCGCTCTTATTAATTTATTAATCATTAATCATATAAATTTAAAATTTATTATTTTTTCTAAAGTCAGACCATGCGTTTTGATTTGACATGGATGGCTCATGCCAAGTGGGTGGCCACAATTTTCCGTGCCTAAATATTATTGCTTAGGGCAAAATACGGCAGCATAGGGCATTGCGTATTTACCGTGACCATTTCAAAAATATAAAGTCACATTTTGTGTTTATTTATATATGGACTGGCATTCATAGAATAGAATTATAAATTTATTTTATACTTATTTTGAATAAAATAATGCTTCTACTATTTGGCAAGTATGTACATTAGAAATTATTATATAAAGAAATTATAATTCTCTATGAATGAGAAATTATATCCTCATAAATTTATTTATTTATTTATTTCTTATCACCGATGAATAATAATTTCAAACCAAATGATTGTATTATTAATTATCAATTATATTTATCAAAAATAATTATTTTATTTATAATTTTTTTATTTAAAATGATTGATCAAATATGAGAACATAAATTAAAAATTTAGACTTTAATATGGTGGCTTATTTTATGACTATAAATTTTGGGAGAGTACTTTCTTTTATAGATATTGAAAAATCTATTCCCATAACCATATTCGTATATTTTAAAATGTATGGTTGTGTCTTAATTATATTTAAAAAATTAAAAATTAATTATTTAAAAATAATTGAATTTTAATTAATTATTTAAAAGTGATCTCATAATTTAAAAGATTTGGAGTTACCCTCAACCGTATGAATACAAATCCTCTATTATAGATTTAACGTGTAATTCACGGTAATGTTTTTTTATAGTCAAAAGTATAAAACTTTATGATAAATTATATTTCATAATCACTAATTCCAATCCCCGAAGTCTTTCCTTCTTTTCCCTAATCTAATCACGAAAGAGTCTTCATAAAACAAAACAAAAAAGGCAAAAAAAAAAACATATATATATATATATATATAATATCAACAAGCTTATTGGCTGCTAGCCGTTGAATGCCTTACTTTGCAATTCTTCTTGCTAAAATAATGGGGACCGCCTCGTCGTAGTCTTCAGAATTAATTTAATGGTCCCTATTTTTTTTTTAAATAATAATAATAAAATAAAAAATATATTTTTTACTTATCTTAAAAAAATAATAATAATAAATATAAAAATCAATATTTTTTAATAATAAATACTGGCCGTTGGATTTTGCATCCAACGGCCCGTATGGCGTTGGAGGGGGACTGTTTATGGTTGAGCTGGCAACAAATATAAATTATAATTATAATTTACTATTTTTTAAGGATTAACTGGTAACTGCAAGGCATAACGAACTGCCTTAAATACAACAACGTCCGTAGCAAATTCTGTCATACGTACATATTCTCGACGATAATACAGAAGCTAAATGACCCAATTCCAAGCGCTTATCCCCGGTCTTCCCGAAGAACTTGCGATTGAGTGCCTCAGCCACCTCCACCAAACTGCCCACCTTGCCGCCGCCGCCGCCGTCTGCCGTCGGTGGCATCACCTCATCAAGAGCAGGGATTTCTTCAACCACAGGAAGAAAACTGGCCGCACGCAATTCGCCGCCTGCTTAATCCAGGCAGTGATACCCCACGGGATCGACGAGGATCTCACCGGACCGCCGGCTTCTGGGATCACCTTCTTTGATCCTATGAATCTGGAATGGAACCGAGTTGACTCGGTTCATGACTTTCCGGATGGAGTACCTCTTTTCTGTCAAGTCTCGAGCTCGGAAGGGAAGCTTGTCCTCATGGGCGGGTGGCACCCTAAGAGTTTCCAGGAGATGAGTAGCGTGTTCGTCTACGACATAACGACTCGGAGGTTTCGGCGAGTCAAGGACATGCCGTCGAAGAGGTCTCTGTTCGCTACCGGCGAAATCCGCGGGAAAGTATTCGTCGCCGGAGGCCATGACGAGGAAAAGAACGCGCTGGACTCGGCATGGGTCTACGACATTGAGGGGGATGCGTGGACCGAGTTGACGCGGATGAGCGAGAATCGAGACGAGTGCCACGGTTTAGTCATCGGGTCCGAGTTTTGGGTCATTAGTGGGTATGACACGGACCATCAGGGGATGTTCAAGCCGAGCGCCGAGGTTTACGACACCGAGCTGGCTCAGTGGCAGCGAGTTGAAGACGCCTGGAACTGGTGTCAAAGCCCAAAATTATGCGTGGGAGCTGGGAAGAACGGGAAATTAATCAACTGGGCCGAGTTAAACTCGGAGGTCCGAGTTGGGACGTGTGCGGTCGAGTTGGGAAACCGAATCTTAGTGAGTGGGTCAGCGGAGGACGAAGAAACTCGCAGGAGTTTCCTAGTGGAAAGGGACGAGAACGGTGAATACGGCGCGTTCAAGGAATTGACCGTGCCTCGTAAATTCCAGGGGTTTATCCGGTCGGCTTGCTGCGTTGAGATTTGACGGCATTTCCTTCTAAAACGTTGCGTTTTGGAGTTCTTATTTTGGGATTCTAATGTGAACCGTCCTGCCGTTTTATAAAGGTTGTCAATTTGTTAAATATATATATTTATTTATCTATTATATATATTGTTGCGTTCCGGGCCCAAGGTCGTCGTACGGATTAGGGAGCCTTCGGATTCCAAAGCGCTGGGCTTCCTCGAACGAAGGGTCCGA
>JAOVVI020014476.1:0-11495 GCA_028571085.2 Nepenthes alata | reverse complement strand
GGCGGAGTGCCAGTGGACCTTCAAGGAGGATGGCTTCCATCTCACCTCTTTCATCTCACTCGGCTCCTGAGATTGCTGGGTCTGTTGAGGGTGATAAGTCCTTGGTGTTTCCTACCTCGACCTTGGGCAACGCAGGGGTTGACATTTAGGTCAAGTCGAGCGCTGTGCTGAGCCTTACCTAGTACGGGCTCCTTGTTGTCACTGCCTCTCAGCATGAAGAACCCATACTTGATCTCCTAACAGATGTTGTTAAGAAGACTATTGGGGCTGACTGGATAGTTGAAGTCCCTGTCAAGGAAGTCGAAGAAGATACAGAGGCGGTGGGAATTGAAATTGTTGTTGCGATGATGGAGGCAGCTGGAGTGCCTTGCTTTGAGCCTTAGCATCTGTGCGCCAAGAGGCAGATGAGGATGGCGAAGCTACAGAGGTGGATAAAGTGCCTTGCTTTGAGCCCCTAGCCCTTGGGATCTGGGAGCAGGCTAGGGCACTCGGCGTTGAGCCCCCAATGGCTGAGGTCTAGGAGGTCGCGGAGCCCCTCGCTCTTAGCCTTTGGAGTTACATCCAGAGACTCTGGTACTTGAGGCCCCAGAGGCAGCGTTGGTTGGTGAGGTGCCTTTCCCAATACTTTAGGAGCCCGAGATCTAGGAGGTCATGAGGGCTCCATTGAGTTGTCTGCCTTTGGAGAAGCCATCCTTCATCGAGATATCCACCATTGCTTGATTGATTCATTGCTTGTCATGTCCATTCTTTGCTTGTAGCGGCAAGAGAGGCTCTACCAGTGCGCTGCCATTGCTGATCGTCTGTCTTAGACACATGCTGATTCGATGAGACTTCAGGAGATGGAGGACAGGGTGAGTGCTGCCATTGCGAAGGAAAATTGAAACCAAGAGGGGGCTACTCACCTCAACCACGAGCTATCCAAGTCCAAGGTGAGGGTTTCCTTCCTCAAGGATGAGCTCCGCGGGGTTGAGCGGCGCCATGCTCATCTTTAGGATGAGAATCTCCTGCTCAAAGGTGAGTTTAGGGTCCGATTTAGTCTTGATGAGCTTAGCTGGGCGATGGATGATAGATTTTGGGCAGGCATCTACCTCTGCTTGTAAATAATATCCATGATGGCCCCGTGCTTTCTCCTTTCCATTTTTTATTCTAGGAATGCTAGCGCCTGGCTTCAATCAAAGCTATTGGATTCTTCTGGGGATGACGTTAGGCCTTCATCTCGTTTGCTAGAGAGCCTCCAACTCCAAGATCATCCTTCGTTCGAACAGTTGGTGGCCTTTTTGTATCTTTTTGGGTGGATGCCTTACATTGTATGTCTTGATTTTTGTTATGAAATCAGCTAAACCATTGTAGTTATCGTCGCCAGTGCTTCCACATATGTTGATATTTTTTTTATTTTTCAATTTAGCGTCATTGTCATCGTTGTTGGGCTTATTTTAGGCACATTAACCCAATCATGCTTATTACCTTGAGGGGATATCGCAGCACTTTGATTCTGCGGGTTGGTGCTCTTTCCCGAGAGTGGTATGTTGTCGCACATCTATGGGTGAGCCTCACTAGGGTTGACTAGGTTTCCTGGTTGCAGCCAACGTGCTATGGCGGAGTCATAGGTTATCGTTCGCATGCAACCATTGGTGCTTAGCCCATTGAAGGGCTTCATAGTTATTGCACATTTGGCACTAGTCCACCGACCATGGTTGACTAATGGTGTTCATCCCCTCAAGAGGGAATTATTGCATGCATGCCTGAAGGAGCCCCCTAATGTTTGGTGTTTGACCATGTATGGGCCGCTCAGTGGCAGGACTAAGGTTCTTTGACCATCCAAAGGTTGAGTTTCGAGTGAACGAAGGTCCACCTGACTTAGGGGTAGTCTAGATCATTCAATTTTATGAAGTGTCAAGCAAGCACTCACATGAACAATTAAGGACAAACAACAATCATTTTATTAATTGAAATGTGATACGTTTTATAAGCACTTCGTATGATGTATGCTAGCCTTACCCAGCTTTGGCGGTGACTTACTAATAATACTTTTTGAGGTGAGAAGTGTTCCATGTCCTTGAGACTAGCTTGCTGCCTTGGGTGTGCAGTTTGCACGCACCGTTCTGAAGGATGGTGTAGACAAGAAAATGTCCCTTCCAATTTGAAGAGAGCTTGTTCCTATTTGCGTTCTTAGCGGTTGCCTCTATGCTCTGTAGAACCAGGTCCCCCACCCTAAATTGACGTGCTTTCACCTTCTTGTTGTCGTATTGGTTTATTCGTTGCTGGTAGGTCGTCATTCGTAGGTATGTTGCATCTCGGGCTTCTTATAGTAGGTTAAGGTGTTCCCTGAGCTTTTGGGAGTTACTAAGCGGGTTAAAGCATTCAACCCGGAGGCTAGGCAGCCCTATTTCTATCGAAATAACTACTTCAATCTTGTAGCATAAACTAAAGGTGTTTTGTAGGTCAGTTCTCTAGGTGTCATCCTACATGATCATAGCACGGATAACAATTCATCCAACCTAGAGCCCCTAGTGTCTTCTAACTTTGTCTTTAGCCCATGCAGCAATGTATGATTTGTCACTTCCACTTGCCGGTTGGCTTGTGGATAAGCAACGAAAGTGTGAACCAGCCTTATTCGCCGATTCATGTAGTACTTGGTGAATCGTTTGCTGGTGAATTGGGTTATATTATTGGTCACTATGACCTCGGAAATCCCAAACCAGCACATGATACTATGCCGAATGAACTCTGTCATGATTTTCTCGGTGATTTGTTCTAATGGGGATACATTGACCCACTTTGTGAAGTTGTTGAAGTTGATTGTGATGAACTTCCTTTGCTCGGATGCTATGGTTAAATGACCGAATATGTTGAGCCCCCATTGTGCGAACGGCTACGGTGATTGCAAGGCTTGTAACTCTGTGTGTGGCTTATGAGGCATGTTTCTGTGGATTTGGTAATTCTTACATCTCTTCACAAACTCTAAGGCGTCACGCTTCATTGAGGGATAGTAATAACGATACCGCATGATTTTAAAGGTAAGATTCTTGCCCCAAACGTGTGCCTCATAAATTCTTAGTTGAATCTCACCCAGCACGTAATCAACCTCTTCTTGTGTGGGACACCTCATGTAAAGGATTGAGTACCCTTGATGGTACAAACTCCTATCCATGATGGTGGATTAACCTGCTGTCTTCTTTATATGATTGCCTTCCCTCGAGTCTTTTGGTAAGGTACTATCGGCTAGATATCTTCTATATTGGTCATCCAGTTATCGTAGTTGACCACTTGTAGTACTTTACGCTTGGGGTCATCTATGTTTGGGGTGGTAAGGACCTCCTATGTGTCCCGAGAGTACTACTCTGAGCTCTCAAATGCCGTCGCCTTCGCCAATTGGTCTGCCTTATGGTTTTCTTCCCTCGAAACGTAGATCATTTCAACCCAGTCGAATGCTTAGATCAAGCTCCTTGCTCTAGTGAGGTACCTCGCGAGCAGAGGATTCAACACCCTCGAAGTTTCTGCGGACCTAATTGACAATCAATTTTGAGTCACTGTAGATGAATAGGTTTTTGACCGAGCATTTGTTTGCCTGTTAGAGCCTAGTGAGTATTGCCTTGTACTCAATGATATTCTTGGTGGCCCGAAATCTGAGAGTCATCAAGTACTTCATCTCTGACCAGTTCGGAGTCCTTAAGAATACTCTAACTTTGCTGCCCGCTTGGCTTGATGACCCGTCGATGTGTAGGGTCTAGGTTGAAATTTCTTGCTGGTTGGCATCTTTGGAGAGGTCGAGAGCGTCCAGAATTGGGTTGTTATTTCAACAATGAAGTGCGCAAGGACCTGGCTTTTCATGACTGGCCGCTGTCAGAACTCCATGTTAAACTTGCCTAATTTGATGGCCCATTTGATCAGGTGTCCGAATGTGTCGAATTTCTAGAAGATTCCCTTTGAAAAAGGACTTTTTGTCCTAAAGTGTACAATCAAGTTTTGACCCCGAAAAAAGTAGCGAAAGCAGTAAAAATTAAATAGTCAATACACGTAAAAAATATTTATTTCTAGATGCTAAAGGTAAGAACGAGCATGCAAAATGTAACCAAGCATAAATAATAATAAAAAGATAATTTTTGGTGACGAATGGAAAACTCGATACCCACGGTAATCGAGAAAAATCCTCCGGGCTTCAACGGCCAGGGAATCAATGCACTATGAAAATCAACTTATAGATGGGGTGGTAACGACGTGCTAACCTAGCCGACTTACTCCCGTCTCGTGATCCCTACCAAGGAATTCCTTAGATTTGCCCGCGGCAACGAAACTGAACACCTTCCGGTCTTCACGTCAATCTTCCCTCCTTAGCCACTTGGATTGCCGAACACGATCGATGCACCGACGTCTCCAACGAAGGTAGAAGGATGTAAGTGTTTAAATGGTTAAGAGAAAGTGAAGAGAAAACTTGTTAGAACATGAAGCTCAATCTCGTAGCTTTTGGTTTTCTCAAGAGAAGCAAGATCAATGGATGATGAACAACGTTCTTCTCAAGTGGGGCATGAAACTGGTCTGTCAAGAGTCCTAGGGTTCCAAAATTATAAGCCATGTATTTATAGAGGGCTCAAAATTTATATTTAAAAACTTGCCCGTTGCCTCGGCACTCGAGCGCACGGAGATTTTCCAGAGAAATCCTCGTGTTCTCGAGTGCGGGGGCGGTGCACAGCGAGCGGGGACCATTCTAGATTTTGGGGTCGAGCGGGTAGAGAGCCCACGGAGGGCTCAGGGCTTCGGGGCGAGCTCGAGCTGTTTGAGAGCACATGGGAGGCACGGTATCCCTGGAAGACGCAACGGTCAGCAATGGATATGTGTTGATACTGTATCTCGACAACCCATAACCCGACATATATATAATAGTACATATGGTAACGGAATATCTCAATTAGAAAAAGGACTCTAACAAAAAGAACTAAAAAAACTTGGAAAAACATTCGTGAAAGCATTTTCTTTTTATGTTCATGATGCATGATCTCCCATATGCCTTTGTTATCTTCCTATGCATATTATTCTGTTTTGAAAATAAAATATTACATGTCATTTGATATATTGTTCCTTGTTGAGCTTAAGCTCGCCCCCTTGCTATTTTGTTTTCCCCTCCCTCAAATGGTCAGCATGAATTCCTGCCCAACGAGAAGGAATAGAGGGTCAACACCAAGTTTAGGCCAGGAGATGAAGTATATTATCACCTTGAGGGCTTTGTATTTTATATTTTTGGCTTAGCGGATGATTCTTTTAGGAATAGAAAAATTTTGTATCTTTATATTTTGTTCTTTTGATGGAAAATCAACAGTAGTGATATGTTTTGTTAGAATGTGAAATTTCGGATCTTTAGTTTGCTTCTGCAAGTTTAATGAAGGGAACTCTGAGGCTTAGAGGCATCTTTTTGTTCCAACCTGGCATTGTGGTCTTACGTTGATGTTGTAGATGTTGTGGAAACTTTTGTGGATCCTGTGTTGTTATTTGTGTAGAATTTTGTATTTACCACAAGGTATTTTCAGGTTTTGTATCAGGTTGATATCCGTATTACAGTCAAAACTCTACTGGATTTTTGATTGGCAATACGGTACATCACAGTTGGTATCAAAGAGAAGTTGATTTGAGAGATGCCTTAGGATTTGAACTGATTGACAATAGTTGAGGGCTAGGTTAATTTGATTAGATCTGAAGTACATATTGAACTCCCTATTCAAGTGGTTTTGTTAAGTTTCATGAGAAAGTCTTACCCTATTGTTAATGCATAATGATAGGGATTTAGGATGTTTGGTCGGAGAAGAGGTTCCAGAGTCGATCCTCATCCTAATCGGGAGGAGGAATACTTGGACATTATGGGATGGATGGCTGACGTCAGGGAAATGATGGCTCAGGGTCACCGCCAACCTGTGCTAGCCCCAGCCCTAGCCCCAACTCTAGTTAATCCGGAGGCTACGGCGTATGATGTATACAATAACAAAAGGGCACCAAAGTTTTCAGAAGATCAGGACCCGGCTAGAGCGGTGGCATGGACCAGAAGAATGGAGAAGATTTTTTCTATTATTCGTTGCCCAGAAGAAGACAAAGTGACTTTTGCTATGTAAAAACTAGAGGGCAAGGCTGATCATTGGTGGGCAGTTTAGAAAGGAGCCATGGGAGTTCTTGGGGATCAAATAACGTGAAAAATATTCAAGGAAGAATTTTTTGAGCAGTATTTCCTGACTAGCTTGCAAGAATAGAAGGAAAATGAATTTTCACGACTTCGATAAGGGAATCGGACCGTGGCAAAGTATGTAGCCAAGTTTATGGAGTTGTCACGGTACTCCCCACATACAGAGGATGATCTGGCCAAGAAGGCTAGGAAATTTTAGTTTGGGCTAAGGGACGATATCATGAGGTAGTTGGTTACGTACAAGTTGCGAGATTATGGAGAGACATTAGATCGGGCTCTCATTTTTTAGAGAGAGTTAGAGTAGCAGTAGTATTTTGCAAAGAGATTGAGAAGCTGAGGAAGCCTAGTAGTCAATCAAAGTTTAGGATTTGGAGGGCCTCCGAGGAAGATGAAGCCAAAGACAAAGGATAGAAGAAGGCAAAATACCCTACGACATCAGCAGCATCGGGTCCACCGACGACTGATGATGTTTATAATTATTGCAGGAGGGCCCATCACGGGCAGCCATGCCTCAAGTGGATGGGATCTTGTTTTAATTATGGCAAGACCAGCCACATGTTTAAAGATTGCCCTATTCTGAGGAGACCAGTGGAGAAGAAGCCAATTGTTTTTGGGGAGGCTTTTACAATTATAGCTCGGGATGCCGAGGAGTCCCGAATAAGGTACAAGGTACTATTATCATGTTTAGTACTCCTACCATGTTCTTCTGGATTCGGGCTTGATCCATTCTTTTGTATCCCCAAATTTTACAAGTACTTTGTTGTCCCCTCCGAGGATCTTGGATCATGTTCTGGTTGTTTCTACACCCTCGGGATCGCCAGTAGTCACGGATATCTTGTATCCGAGAGGCAAAGTTTAGATTAATGGACTTCAGCTAATGGTAGACTTAATTTTGCTCGAGATGCACGACTTCGATATGATCTTGGGAATGGATAGGCTTGCGAGTCATCACGCCAATGTGGATTACTTCCATAAGCAAGTCCATTTCACTATTCCGGGATGTGAGCCATTCTTTTTCCAAGGTGTGGTACGGAAGGAGCCGTCGTGTTTTATTTCAACCTTGCACACTCATCAGTTGATGGATTTTGGATATCAAGCCTTTTTGGCTTATGCCTGCACCATTGAGAGCCATAGTGTGCCAACTAAGGATATCAATGTGGTTAATGAGTTTGAAGATGTCATTCCCGAGGGATTGTCGGGTTTGCCACCCAATTAGGAAATTGAGTTTGAGATTGTCCCCGGCTCGGCCCTAGTTTCAAAGGCACTGTATAGGATGACACCTGCCAAACTGAGAGAATTGAAGTAGTAGCTACAGGAGCTCCTAGATAAGGGATTTATTCAGTCGATCGTGTCTCCTTGGGGTGCCCTGGTGCTGTTCGTCAAAAAGAAGGATGGATCGTTGTGGCTTTGCATCGATTACCGAGAGCTCAAAAAGATCACCATTAAGAACAAGTATCCTCTAACAAGGATCGATGATCTCTTTGATCAACTGTAGGGAGCACAAGTATTTTGCGAGATTGATCTTCACTTTGGGTATCACCAGTTGAGAATCAAGAAAGAGGACGTAGCAAAGACAGCCTTTCAGATGAGGTATGGGCATTATATATTTTTAGTTATGCCATTTGGGTTGTCAAATGCCCCGACTGCTTTTATGGACTTGATGAATCGGGCATTTTGACCCTACCTGGACAAGTTTGGGGTGATGTTCATCGATGACATATTGATCTATTCAAGGAATTATGATAAGCATGCCATGCATTTGAGGATTGTACTCCATACGTTTTGGGAGGAGAAATTGTATGCCAAATTGAACAAGTGTGAGTTTTGGCTAGAGGAAGTTGCCTTTATGGGTCATATTATATCAAATGAGGGCATATCCATGGACCCAAAGAAGATTGAGGTTGTGGTTAATTGGAGTCAACCGTCATCGGTGACCGAGATTTGGAGTTTCCTTAGGATGGCAGGTTATTATTGGAGGTTCATGGAGAATTTCTCCAGAATTTCTATGCCATTGACCCGCTTAATGATGAATGACATCAAGTTTGCCTGGACAGACGATTGTGAGCAAAGTTTCCAGGTGTTGAAGGGCCAATTGACATCCACCCCAATTTTGACAATTTCGGAAGGTTCGGGTGGGTCAGAATTTTATTGTGATACAAGTAGGGTGGGCTTGGGCTTTGTCGTGATGTAGTATGGAAAAGTGATAGCTTATGGATTGAGACAGTTGAATATTCATGAGAAGAACTACCCAACACACGATTTGGTGCTTGCGGCGATGATCTTCACTTTGAAATTTTGGAGATATTATTTGTATGGTGAGAAGTTCTTAGAATATTCAGACCACAAGAGTTTCAAGCATCTCTTCTCCCAGAAAGAGTTGAACATGAGGCAAAGGAGATAGATGGATTATCTAAAGGATTTCGATTGTGAAATCTAGTATTAGACAGGAAAGGACAATGTGGTAGCGGATGCTTTGACCGACAAGCATGTTTCGTAGCTTATTTGAGGATTAAGGAGATGGAAATGTTGAAATGCATGAAGCATTGCGATATTTAGAAATATGCTCAAGGAAATAGGATGATTTTATGACCGTTCAGTGTCCAGCCGGATATCTTGAAGCGGATAAAGGAAGAGCAAATGAACAACCGATTTTTAGCTAAAATATCTAGAAATTTGAATCAAGAATCCAAGATTAATTTCAGTGTTTGAGCCGACAGAGTCTTGAGATTCCAGGATCGGATTTGTGTGCCCAATGTCTGTGATTTGGAGGAAGAGATTATGAAGGAAGTTCATCGGTCTAGGTACATGATCCACTCGGGGATTAATAAGTTATATCAAGATCCGAGAAAGATGTTTTGGTGGAGGAATATGAGGATGGAAATTGTGGCCTTTGTGGGGAGATGCTTGGTTTGTCAGCAGTTGCAGGTCAAGCGTAGGAAGCCATCCGCTCTTTTGTAGCCTTTGCCTATCCCGAATTAGAAGTGGGAGGATATATCCATGGATTTTGTGTCACATTTGCCGAGGATGCCTAGGAATCATGATGCTATTTTGGTGATTATCAATTGACTCATAAAATCGGCACACTTTTTGGTTATTCGGATGACTTGTTTGAGGGATCGATTGGCCCAAATGTATTTTAATGAAGGGGTTAGGTTGCATAGAATTCTGGCCACTATCATGTCGGATCGAGATTTGAGGTTTTTCTCAAAATTTTGGAAAAGTTTACACCGTGAATTGGGGACAGATTTAAAGTTTAGTACGACTTATCACCCACAGATGGATGGATAGTCTGAATGGGCGGTTTAGATTCTGGAGGACACGTTAAGAGTCGTAGTGATGGAGCTGAAAGGCAATTGGGATGATCACTTAGCCTTAACCGAGTTCACGTATAATAATAGCTATTAGGCAAGTATTGGGATGGCCCCCTTTGAAGCGTTGTATGGAAGAAAGTTTCGTTCTTCGATTCATTAGGAAGAGACCAGCGATAGATGGCTTATGGGGCTGGAGATTGTTATAGAGACATTTGAGAAGGATAGGCTAATCCATGAGAAGTTGAAGGTAGCCTAAAGCTTGTAGAAGAGTTTTGCCGATTGGAGGAGATTGGAGCTAAAGTTTGAAGTTGCTGACTTTGTCTTTTTGAAGGTACCACCGTCGAAGGGCATATCCAGATTTGGGCTCAAAGGAAAGTTGAAGCCAAGGTTTATTTACCCGTTTGAGATTTTAGAGAAAGTGGGGGAGGTAGCCTATCATTTGGACCTGCCATCGTCTTTGGGAGCGATGCACGATGTTTTCCACGTGTCCATGCTCTGGAAATATATCTATGACCCTACTCACGTCATCAACTATGCGCCTCTATCTATCGATAACGATTTGTCATATGTTGAGGAGCCCGTGCAGATTTTGGATCGTAGAGACTAAGCGCTTCAAACAAACTCGGTTCCTTTAATCAAGGTTTTATAGAGGAATTACGCTCTAGAGGAGGCTACTTGAGAGAAAGAGGATGAGATCCGAGAGAAAAATCTCCACTTGTTTTGAGGTATGTAATGATTTTAGGATCCGTTAATTTCGAGGATGAAATTCCTTAAGTGGGGGAGAATTGTGAGGTTTCGGATGGATGAAACACATGGATTAAAGGACAATTACGTCAATATAATTAAGATTAGGCCTAATTCATATGGAAAATTTTAGTTCAGGGACCGGTGGCATTTGGGCAAAGTGGGCCTATCGGGCACCTGAAGCGGCGTCACGGCGCCCAAAATAAATGGCAGTGCCCAGCCAGAGCTCAAGCAGCAACCTAAGAAATAAATAGCCTCGCGAGTGATTTTTCCCTCATTTTTCATCCGTCTGGTTCAACGAGAGAGAGAGCGCAAGGAGAAGAGAAAGGAAGGAAATTCGAGGCCCTCGATTGATATTCCAAGCTAGTGCTAGTTGCAAAGGTGATAGATCGAGTCAATGCAAGTGTACTCACATCCTTTTCTCTCATTTATTCATACTTTAATCTCATTTTTCTTTGGGTATCCTTGTTTCGGTACCCAAATAAGCTTGTATTTTATATTACCCACATCCCAAGCATGAACATACTTCGATTTCATGTCCGTTAGCGAGATTTGAACAGTTTTTCATACCCCAAAACCCTATTCCACGCCCAGACAGTTTTTGATATTATTTTTGGGTATCATGCGTGAATTGACACTAGATAATCGGAACTCATGACTTGAGCAAATTCCATCAATTTGGTGATCAGAATCCCGTGTTTGCTACGGTTTATGCATACCGGAGCCTTAACCCATGCCCCAGGTATTCCGACCGATTGTCCACAAATCTTATGCATTAAATGGACCAGAAAATTGAACTCCGACTTATGAATATAATTGATTTGCATTTAACATCAATAATTTAGGAATTACGCACGAAATTATGAACACAGAAAGCTTTATGCTTACGAAGAACAAGGAAAAACTGTATTTGAACAAGTTTAAGGGAAAAAGAACCAAGAAGGGATATTCTGTGATTAAGCGAAGAATCGATTGAATTATGAAATGTTCTCCAGTAAAGTGGGAGTGAAGGACTATGAGCAAAATTTCCTAAAGAAATGCGGAAACTAAGAACATGGATCGATGATTGTTCAATAAATAGTATACTTTGGCGTGACATTGATATTACAGTGGAAACTAAAGAAATTCAATCACCGCTTATTAGAGCGGGTGATATTTCTTGGCAAGTTTTAGTACATTATAGTGGAAGGCATTGCCTATCATGAATGACGCTTGTGGACTATGGTTATGGCCCTATCTATCGCGTTGATAAGTAGACGACCCACCTCTAGGTC
>JAOVVI020014475.1:0-11495 GCA_028571085.2 Nepenthes alata | reverse complement strand
AGAAACTCTTATGCTCTGGAGGCCTTCAATGCCCAGAGCCATCCAAGGCTCGAGGGGCACTTGGGCCGTGGGACTCCAAATGAGAGCTCAAAGAGGAGGAATCCCTGATACTCCTGGGAAGAGACAAGGCCTCAGGCTTAGGAGGGAGCCTCTAGGATCGTCCGATCCATCAACGATAGTAGCCGACCAGCTACACACCGCACTACTGAAAGAACGGAGTTGAGGGCATACCTAAACTCCAAGAGATTTGGGAATGCCTCCAGAGTTGAGGCAAGAGTTGAGAAGATCTGAAATTGCGTGTTCAAAGATGACAATAAACACACTGCTGATTTAGAGAGATCTCCTTTCACGGCTGAGATCTTGAACCGTCCATTATAGGACAAATTTAAAATGCCATCATTGGATCTTACGATGGGAGCACTGATCTCATGAATCACCTTGATCACTTCTGCACTAATCTGATTCTCAACGGCTTGGAGGATTCAGCAATGTGTCGGTACTTCCCTCTTACTTTGAAATAAGACACCCGGATCTGGTTTCACAAGCTCCAATCAAACTCAATCCAGAGTTTTTGTGGGCACACTAATATCTTCTTGGCTCAGTACGCTTCCAGCTGCCGGAAAGAGAAACAGTCATAGTATCTCTCCCACATAAAGTAGAGACAGGGAGAGAGCTCGAGTAAGTTCCTGGAGTGCTTTGCAGCAGAGGCCAAAAGGATTCCCAGGCTTACCGAGAAGATGAAGTTTGACAATTTTATCTCTGCCTTGACGAATGGTGATTTCTTTAGGCACCTAGCCCATAAGGACCCACAGACCTTCCAAGAAGCCGAGTCCATCACTAGGGCTTACACAGCTGCCGAAGAGGCCAATGAGACAAAGCATCCTGAGAGGATCGAGTATCCTCATTCTTTCCTGGCTGAGGAAAAGAGGAAGAACAGCGGCGGTGATAATCCCCGTTGAAAGCAGCACAGGACCAGGCCACTAAACCGTAAGGAGTACAGACCAGTCAACCTGACTCCTTTGATTGACACATGGTCCAATGTCCTCGTGCAAATCAGCAAGGAGAATTTCCTCAAATAGCCAAAGC
The DNA here is from genome assembly GCA_028571085.2 of Nepenthes alata. NCBI lineage: Eukaryota > Viridiplantae > Streptophyta > Magnoliopsida > Caryophyllales > Nepenthaceae > Nepenthes > Nepenthes alata. The sequence continues at coordinate 10,409 of JAOVVI020014475.1, read as the reverse complement.
CACTAAGGAACACGGAGGGAGGAAATCCAGGTAAGTATTGTGATTTCTATCGATCTTCGAAACACACCATGGAGGATTGCAAGATGCTTCAGCAAAAGATTAAAGAGCTCATTCGGAGGGGCCATCTCACTAGGTTCGTAAGGAACCCTAGGTAGAGTTTTGGCACCTCAGGCGAGGGAGGACCAGATCTGTCCCAACCACAGAATTGGATTGCAGTCGGAGTGGTCAACATGATTACGACCCAACCGATCAAGACCCAAGTAGATCACAAGGAGCGGCAAGCTCTATGGAAGAAGCGGAGAGTGGATGAGAATGTCATTATCTTTAGTGATAGTGGCATGGATCATGTAATTTTCCTTCACGTTAATCCCCTTGTTGTATCTGCACTAGTTTCAAACGGTACCGTGGATTACTAATTGAAATGAACTTTCATTGATAATGGAAGCTCCAATGATTTACTTTATCTCGATACATTTTTTAAATTTAGACTTAAAAAGAATCAACTGAAACCTGCCAAATGGTCACTGTATGACCTAGACAACGAGCCTGTGGTTGTCCAATGAACAATACAATTAGAGGTTACCCTGGGTACGTACCCCAAAATGGTGAGTCATACACTCACCTTCTTAGTCGTTGACCTGTCTTTTGTATACAATGCTATCCTAGGCTGGCAGTGCCTAGCAACGTTTAGAGCAGTCATATCATTACCACATTTAAAAATAAAGTTTCTGATAGCATGCGGTATCTGTGAAGTGTCGGGTGACCAAGTAATTGGGTGGAGATGTTACATGTCTCAGATTACACCAAGTGGTGGCATAAGGCCGGCAGGAGAATTGGACCATTGAGACGAAGTAACTTTGCAGTAAGCGCAGCTCGGCGAGACAACTGACCTAGTTTCACTAAATCTGGAGGACTCAGAGAGATGTGTACAGGTTGGGGGCTCACTCGCTGGACCCTTATGTGATGAGTTGATAGCGTTCTTGAGACAGAACACTGATATCTTCACGTTGACACCCATTGATATGCCTGAGATTTTGACCGGAGTAATTGTCCATAATCTGAGCCTTGATCACAACCGTAAGCCCATTAGGCAGAAGTGGATGAACCACTCCGTGGAGAAGTTCTTAGCCATCCGGAAAGAGGTGAAGAAGCTTCTAGACGCCAGTTTTATCAGAGAAGTCCAATACCTGGATTGACTTTCCAAAGTCGTCATGGTGAAGAAAAGTAATGAAAAAAGGTAGATGTGCGTTGACTTCACCGATGTCAATAAAGCCTTCCCAAAAGATAGCTTCCCTTTATCCAGGATCGATTTGTCGGTGGACTTGACTTCTGGACACGAGTTGCTGAGCTTTATGGACATATATTGGGTTACAACGAGATCCAGATGAGCATAGAGGACGAAGAGCACATATCGTTCATAACCGACCAAGGCATCTATTGCTATAAGGTCATGCCATTCGGTTTAAAGAATGCAAGTGCCACTTATCAAAGGCTCATGAATAAGATATTCGAGAAGCAGATAGGCCGCAATATGAAGGTGTACATCGACGACATGCTTGTCAAGAGCAAGACCTCTAGCGACCATATTCACAATATGGCTGAATCCTTCGAGGTACTCCGCACACACCAGATGATTTGAATCCTTCAAAGAGTGTCTTAGGAGTGTCATTGAGAAAGTTCCTGAGTTTCATCGTCTCTCAGTGAGGGATTGAAGAAAACCCAAAGAAGATCAAAATCCTCACGGATATGTCTCCGCCACGAAGTGTCAAGGATGTCCAAAGGCTAACAGAATGATTGGTAGCACTGTCCCGCTTCTGGGAAAAGTTAGGGGACAAGTATCAGCTTTTTTTCAACGCTCCGAGGGGGACTAAAGTAAACGGTTTCCAGTGGACTGCGGAGTGCTAGGTAGCCTTCGATGAGTTGAAGCAGTACCTGGCCAGTCTACTGTTGCTGACATCACCCAGGGATGGAGAAGAGATGTACCTATACTTGGCAGTGTCAGAGGTAGCTCTTAGCTCTGTTCTCATACACTAGGACCCTGACTCTCAGTGGCCGATCTACTATGTGAACAAGATATTGACCGATGCAGAGACACGATACTCACGCGCTAAGAAGCTTGCTTTGACACTTATCTTTTCAACCAAGAAGCTGAGACCCTATTTCTAGGCCCATAGTGTGGTTGTTATGATAGACCATCCACTGAAGGATATCCTCTAGAAACTCGATGTATGCAGCCGCCTAGTTAAGTGGGTCATCGAGTTCGGAGAGTTTGTCATCAAATTTCAGCCCAAGCCAGCCATCAAGGGGCAGGTCCTAATGGACTTCATTGTTGAGACCACAACCCTGATCATCGATGAGTAGCCCACTGAGGATGCAGAACACGTCCTAGAAGAGTCTGAATGGGTCCTCAGCGTGGCGGATCATCTACCAACTCAGGCAGCGGTGCTGAAGTGGTCCTAAGGACCCCAGACGGGTTTGAGGTGAAGTACTCCCTCAAACTCAATTTTTTGGCCACCAATAACGTTATCGTGTATGAAACCCTGTTAGTCGGATTACGGTTAGCCAAAGAGTGCTCGGCTAAGAAGCTAGTCATTAACCAAATCAACGGGAGTTTTGAGGCGTATAACCTTCTTTTGGCCAAATACCTGGCCAAGGCGAAGGATGCGATCTAGAGATTTGACATACTAAACCTGTTCCATGTTCCCAGAACTGAGAAGTAGAAGGATGACCAACTTGCTAGAGCAGTGATGGCCAAGAACCCAGAACAATACTCGAGGGATATGAGGGAAGTCTTGAGCATTCCCAGTATAAAGGAACAGGAAGCGATGCAAGTCTCCGACGCCGAAAACTGGATGACTCCATACTGGAGATATCTGGCAGACGGAACACTATCGGATAACGCGAACAAAGCCAAGCGGATCAAAAATACGGCCGGCTGGTACACAATAGTCGACGGATGGCTATATTGCCGTGGATACTCAACTTCATACCTCTGATATCTTACTCTTGAGGAGGCCGACTACGCCTTGAGTGAAATTCATCTCGGGATATGTGGGTCACACATTGGAGGCAAGAATCTAGTATTCAAAGTCATGCGCCGGGGATATTACTAGCCTATAATGAAGAAGGATGCCCTGGAGTTTGTGAAGAAGTGTGAGAATTTTTAGCTCCACGACAATCTTCACCACCAGCCACCCTAGAGCTGAGATCCCTCCAAACTTCTAGGTCTTTCGCGCAATGGGGGCTCAATATTCTCGACCTGTTTCCCATCGCGACCAGGCAAAGGAAGTTCATCATCGCGAGCATAGACTATTTTACCAAATGAGTTGAAGCCGCCCCGCTGGCCAAGATCACTGAGCACAATGCACTAAAATTTATCCATTAGAGCATAGTGAGAAAATTTGGTATTTCTGAGGTCACCGTGATCGACAACGGAACCTAATTCTCGGGAAAGCACTTCACTAAGTATTGTATCAGTCTAGACATCAAATTGGTCCACACTTCAATTGTGTACCCTTAGGCAAACTGACAGGTTGAAGTCACCAACCGTACGCTATTCCACGATCTGAAGACCAAGTTGGAGGATGTAGGGGGCTCCTGGGTCGACGAGCGACCCTTTGTCCTATGGTCATACTAGATGACTCCTAAGGAACCAACTCATGAGACACCATTCAGCCTCTACTATGGGACTGAAGCAGTAATTTTGGTTGAGATCAAGCTCCCAAGTCTTCGATCCACTTGATAATTCTCAAAAGATTAGGGGACACCTAGACTTGGTGGAGGAAGCTTGCGACACAGCTAGAATGAGGACACCAGTCTACCAACAACGTGCCGCTTGCTATTACAACAAGAGAGTGAAAGCATGGCAATTCGAAATAGGAGACCTGGTCTTGTGAAACATAGAGGCTACGGGCAAGACAGCCAATCGGAACAAACTTTTTCAAAATTGGGAAGGCCCGTTTCTAGTCTCAACTGTTTTGCAGAATGAAGCATACAAGCTTCGAACCCAGAACGGAAAGTTGGTTCGACGGACGTAGAACGCGGTCCACCTAAATGTTACTTCCAGTGAAGGCCTAGGTAGGTCATCTGTATGACATGAAGTATGCTTGTAACATTCATTGTAATTAATAAAAGAAAGTTCTCTTTTTTCATTTGCAATGTGCCATGCTTTTCTTTTCTTTCTTTTCCATGTGAATGCTTGTTTGCAAGATACACAAACTAAACAACCTAGACTGCCCCTAAGTCGGGCGGGTTTTCACCCTTTCACAATTAAACCCTCATCATCCAAGCTGCCTGTAAGCGGTCGAATCAAACTCTGGTCATTTAGGCAGCCCGTAAGCGGTTGAATTAAACCATGGTCATTTAGGATGCCCGTAAGCAATCGAATTAAACCATGATAATCCAGACGGCCCGTGAGCGGTCGAATCAAACCTTGGTCATTGAAGTGGCCCATCCGCAGTTTAATGCTAAACTTTAGGGGGCTTAAATGGCATGCACGATAACCTCATCCAGGAAAAGATAGTGCGATTAGTCTACGATGATCGACAAAGCAGGAGCAAAGTACTCCATCTAAAAGCTTGCCGCCCATAGTCTGGGTAGCGCCATGTAGTACGAGGGCACAAATTGCTAAGGCATACTCATGCATAAAAGCAATGCCTTGAGGGCCACGTATCAGCAACGTGCACAAAAAAGAAATAATCCTTCCAATTCTTGAGAGAATCATATATGGCGCTGTTGATGTGGAGCTCTTTGGGGGACAATGAGATCTAGTTCCCACTCTGGGTGAATCAAAATATCACCCTCATGACCTCCACCGTCAGTATCCGTGAGTGGTGACGGAGGAAGATGCACAATGAGCAAAGGTATCGCACGGCATTGGCATGGAGCAGTGTGTTAGGAACCCTAAGGGCCGTGAGGATGTCAAGCAACTCCTCTGGGACAAGGATACAAATCCCACTCCTTAGATGAGCCTTTTACACAATGGTGCAGCTATTAGGAGGAAAGCAGGCCCTATCCTGCTCATTGGGCATCACAAATACGATTTCACGTAGGATGTTGAACTCAATATACAATTCTCTCACCTCACTAGTAGAAATCACAGAATCAATATCTAGAACAAAAGGAGTCATGAAAACAGAAGCAAGAAGAGGAGCAAAGACTTCAAAATTTTGAAGGAAAGCGTGGGAAGCATGAAGGGACGAACGACTTTTATAAAACACACAGCCGTTAGAGTAAGGCAGCGCATCAAAAAGGTGCGCCCATCATGACGGAAACGTGTCACTTCGGAGAGGATCGCAGTTGAATAAGATCTTCTGGTGAATTAATTATCGGGATCGCAAATTCACTGTATGTTGACACATGCAAAACTTTTTGACTGACAGTTCGACGGCATGATGGCGCGTCGATTCAATCCCCAACAGTTTTTCAGATTCTTACCAGGACAATCAACAAATCAAGTCAATGCTCCTCTTCCTTCTCAGTTCTCCGGATTCTTACCAGAACAATCAATGAATCTGGTCAACGCTTCTCTTTCAACTCAGTTCTTCAGATTTTTACCACGATGATCAACGAATCTTGTCAATACTCCTCTTTCTGCTCAATTTTTCAGATTCTTGTCAGGACGGTCAACAAATTCGGTCAACGCTTCCTACAACTCAGTACTTCGGATCTTGACGTTACGGTCAACAGTTGCAAGCAATGTGACCAACAGACCAAGAGTCACAGCTAGTTTCCTCATCAAGCTGTCTTAGACAAGTTACCTAACCAGGCGCGTCCCATCGCGAACATGCTAGAGGCCGGAGTCCCAGACCACCAGCATGGGGGCTAGTGATGGGAACGCCAGTAACGGGTTGGCCCACTAAGGACGAAACAACTCAAATCTTCAGTGGCTCATTTCGGCCTAAACGGTCAACGTTGCCGTTGACCAGATGAAGAGCAAGTGGGCGGGCAAAAGTCCAAGATCAGAACGGCCCATCAGAGCCCAGCACGGTTAACGCTTCCATTGACAACAAAGCCATAACAACAAAGCCACTCTTCCTACGAGTGTACTCCCACTCACAAATACACTCATTGTATCCATTTCTGCATCCATTGCATCCACTTTTTAATTTTAGAAGACCAATTATTGATTTGAGCGTCGGAATATTTTTAGTGGAACCAAATCCCGCTGTCACTTGACCTCCTGTTTGAAGTTGTGGTATGTAGGACCAAAAACTCAGCGAATAAAAATCGGAACCCGACGTACTGTTAGACCAGATTCTGTTCAAGTTTGAATCTTGAACGCATCAGATAAGGTGGTCCATCTAGACCTAAGATCTCCCAAAATCTTCAACAGTTGTGGTTTAGTTACTGCTCAATTAAATGAAAACTAATTTTTTTTTCTTCACGTGATGCGTGCCCCAGATAAATAAGTAGTTTAAAATTATGTTTTGTAAAAATTGTATCATTTAACAATAAAATCTCATACATTGAAGCAGCTATTTAAGAAATTTGGAGAAGCTCTATATGTCGCAGAAAAAGAAAGGCACGTTTTTTTTAAATTTTATTTTGATAATCTTGATAACAAAATTAATTATAAAATTTTAAAACGATAATCTTTACAAAAACATTATTAATTGTGAAAAATATATGGATTATTTATTTAAAATATGAAAGTCAAAATTCAATCCTAGTAGATTATTGCTACACGTAGCCGTTCCCAAACTTAAAATTTAATCTAGTCTGATTTGTTGGTCATATCTATTTATAATGAAAAGGATAGTAGGGGAGAAGCGCATTATTTAAAAAAAAAAAAAATTTCTACATATTTTGGGAGCTACTGCCTCAGGGGCCCACAGGTGGACGTTGATTTTAATATCGTCAATATTGAGGGAAAAAGTGGGCTAATTGCTAAATTAAACTTTAGATGGTTTGGTGTAATTTTAATATTTGAAGCTCGACGGGAAAAACAAATAAGCCTATATTTTGTGCATACTTTAAATGGGAAAATATTTAATTAAAATTGGAAAAATTAGGGCCGGTTGAGCGAACATTTATTTTCGAATGAGTTTTAAGAATACTTTGAAAAGTTGCAGTATAGACTAATTGAGTAAATAAAACTTTGACGAAGAATTAAGTAACTTTTTTTTAATATATAAGGTAAATCTAACAATAACTTTCATAAATCCAAGTTATGCAAAGACTTCTCCAAATCTCACACACACCCACACAAAAATCTCCCTTAGAGTGCTTTCGGACATTTACTATTAAATATTAAATAATCAATAAAAAAATCTCTTATATATTTGATATGTTAAATTATTTACTATTTTTTCGGAAATAATTTTTAGAATGATTAAATAAAAGTACTAACTATTATTTATCAACTAAAACAAAAATAGCGTTAAACACGTTTATCATTTCGCAGCTACCAATAGCGGATGCCTATAAAAACCTTAGATAATAACATTTTTTTATGATTAAATAAGCTGTTAGCTATTAGAAAATATCAAAAAATAAAATAAAAAATAAAAAAGAAAAATACACGGGAGAGTTCATTTGCCTCTTTAAAAGTGAGTTCAGGCTATTGAGGTCCCTTGGCATCTGAGAGAGAGGCAGATCTCTCGACATGTATCAGGTAAAACGCAGGTTGAAGCCTTCATCGGTTTGACAAGGTTCTGGTGGATTGGCTTTTCGTGCTCCCTTCCCTGTGTAGATGGGTATCGCTTTGGGGGAAGCCTTTTTCTGCCTCCCAACCTATCCAAAATGTGCAGTTCTTAGAGTTTTGCTATTGTTTTTGGGGTGAGGGCTTTTTTTCCTTTTATATTCGTCTTAAGGTTGGCCCATGTGCTGGAACGGTGTTTTTTATCTCACTGAACCTCGTTAAGGTGATCTAGATATATATTTTCGGTGTAATGTACCACATTTTAAATAAAAAATTAGGCAGAGTTTCGACTGTAATACAGTCATCGACATAATACAAAACTTGTACAAATCCTCATACAGCAACCACATAATTCACAATATATAAAATACAGGATCCAAAAGTCACAATTAAAAATATGTGGCACTAAAGTCATAACTACTAGTACGACGTTGGCTCAAATAAAATACCACTAGGTATCTACAATTAATCGTAAAACCAACGAAAGTACATACATCCATCAGATACAGTGGATTCTATATTACGTATACATTATCATCATGCACATAAATCAATATACATAATCATATCAAAATAATACAAAGTACTCCATCTCATACAAAAATCATAAAACTAAATCCCAAAAGGCTCTTCCATCGAGATCTACAGCCTATCCTGCTCTTAAGCTCTACTCAATCTCATCAGGCATAATGGCGTACTCATCTGGAATGAAGGAAGTAGTAAGGGTGAGCCAAATATTCAACAAGTGTAATAAAATCAAAAATAATAAACGATATACACAATATAAAGTGGAGGAAGGATATAAAAGTATAATGAAGATGCGTGAACATAAATCATAATCAAATATATTTTTCAAAATACATTTAACTTTTCTGATTTACTTATCTTTTTTTAAGTTCCAAAACAGGTATAATTTCTTTACTTTGCGGATCAGGGCCGGTAGGCCTTACTAGCTAATGGTGTAAACAAATTGGGCAAAGGAATGTGTATGTCCCCACACATTCTAAGGCGTTAACTACGAATCTCAACTTTGACGTTCCATGGACGACGATGCCCGATACCTAGGGCCAAAAAACAGATAACAGATATGTTACTCATACAACTTTAATGCTCCGTAGTGGATGGTCCTCAATACCTAGGGCAAGAAAATAGATAACAAATATGCTACCCATGCAACTTTAACGTCCCGTGGCAGACGATGCCTGATACCTAGGACCAAAAAATAGATAACAAATACTACAAGAGTATCTCTCATGGTCTAGGAACAATTCCTCAATTTGCCACAATAACATTATAAGGTATATCATGGAATGCTACCATCTGAAATATAAATTTATGGTCCAAATTTTATAATTTCTTATTATTTAAGGAAAAGTCCACTAAATTTCTTTTAAAAAATTCTCACTTTGGGAGAATGAATCATAAACATATCAAATGTGGCGTTCCCTTCTTATACATTGTAAAATTTTTATTTTCCTTGGATACAAAACATATTATCATTTGCTCAGTATTCTCATGACTTTAAACATATACATAATTGAACAATAATTTCTTCACAAACGGTTCCCAATAATATTTTTAGAATATATAATTGAGCATATACAATTATATGTAATTTAAATACCAATTAAATAAAGTGAAATCATGAAAAAATTTCTAAATAACTCGAGTGAACAGTGTCAGGCGCGAATTTAGGGTCCTGTATATACAAAACCAGACAAACTTTAAAAATCGGACATCCAATCAATAAATAACCATATTCAAGATATGGGTTTTTATTATCTAAAGTCAAATCATGAATAAAACTCAAAATAATTGGTTAAACGAGGTCCGAATACTGATTAGGATTTCGGGATGCACAAAACCGTGTGAAAATGATGAATCAGACAACAAATTGATAAATTCCCGTGCCAAAGTCGTGGGTTTCACAAAATATGTGACGGGTCGGATATTGGGACAGTTATACCTGATGGGGATCGAATGAAAATTAAAAAAAGATAACGCAAAGGGTATAGGTGCACTTACATTGACCTGATCTATTACTTCTCCAAGTAGCTACAAGCCGAATTTAAACCCGAGAGCTTCAATTTCTCCTATCTCTCTCTTCTCCTTTATGTTTCCTCTCTCATCTATCTTCCTTTCTCTGTGTGAAATGACGCGGAAAGAGCCGTTGGGTTTTTATAATGTGAGTTCACAATTGAGTGCCGACCGACACCCAGCAAGCACCACCTCTCACAAATCAGCACATGCCCCGGGTGCTCAAGCGCCGGACAGGCGCTGCTTTGCCGTCTCAGGCACTTGTGGTGTCGTCCGAGGCACCCGGCAGGTGCCCCTTGCCGAGGGCTCCTACCGTTTTCGAAACCAAATTTTTTATATAGATTAAGTATAATCTTGATTATATTAACTTAATTACCCTTAATTACGATATTTAAAAACCGATACATTACAACTCTCCCCACTTATAAAAATTTTATCCTCAAAATTTAACGAATATCAAAATTCAACGATCGGAAAAAAGTCTTTTTAGATTCCTACTTCAATCCTTGAAGAAAAGATCCTTCCTAGAAAATCTTAACCCAATGAATTATCCTAATTTCCAATATCTAATATTCCTATCTAAATCTAGGTTGGAATCTTATCACAAGATAAATTTTTAATCCTCCACAAGGCTTAATTCGATCACATACTCATTACCTCAATCATTGAAGCTTGAGAGACTTCCTGACAATCCCCAAATTTAAAGGCAACCCAAATTTACTGGCTATTT
>JAOVVI020014474.1:0-11495 GCA_028571085.2 Nepenthes alata | reverse complement strand
AGTTCTAGCATAAGTTATTCAAATTAGGATAACTAAAACTATTCAATCTCACTTAATCATCCTACACATTCATCTTCTTATTCAATTTATCTTACTCTAACATAAATTTTTGTATAAGATTCAAATCAAATATAAGGCATCTTTTTCTCTAATACTATTTGTGATAGTCCCCATTTTCTAATAGAAAATCGACAAGGTTTCGGCTGTAAAATAGCCATTAAATTAATATAAATCTGTACAAAATCCTGTTTAGTACATAATTTTTCAACAAAATAATCACAACACAGGAATTCACATGGCCACAATATATTTATGGTTCCATTGTCGTATTTTTGGACACAATGTCAAATAGAGAGATGTTATTACGTACATGTATATAAATCATAAATAACTTACGGAAGTATATACATCTATCACATACACAATGGAATCTAAATTATCTGTCTATCGTCCAAATACAAGTACATGTCCATCAAATTATACAAAATGCTCCATAAGGTACAAAATTTACAAAACAAAGTCCTCAAAAGGCTTTTCTATCAAGATCTATAGCCTAACCAGCTCCTAAGCTCTACTTAATCTCATCAGGTATAAGGGCGTGCTCATCTAGAGGAAAGAAAGTAGTAAGGGTAGGCCAAATACTCAACAAGTGTAATATAATTAATGACAATAAATAATATACGTAAAATAAAGTTTAGGAATGATATATAAACATAATGAAGATGCATAAATATGAAACATGATTAAATACACTTTTTGGAACACATTTATCTTTTTATTTTTAGTTATTCTTTTTTTTAATTTTAAAATATATATAAATTTTTTTTATTTATGGACCGGGGTTAGTAGGTCTTACCAACTAATGGTGTAGTCAAATTGAAGAAAGGAATGTGTATGTCCCCACATATTCCAAGGCGCTAACCATGAATCTTAAATTTAACGTCCCATGGTAGATGGTATATCCTTCACCCGATATACAGGACCAGAAAGCATATAATAGATAACAGATATACCATCAGAGTATCTCTCGTGGTCTAGGAGCAATTTCTCAATTTACCACAATAGTATTCTAAGGTGTATAAGAAAATTCTATCCTCTGAAATACAAATCCATGGTTTAGATTCTTATTTACTTATTCTTAAGGAAATGTTTCACTAGAAACATGTACAGAAATTCTTACTTCTTGGAAAACTGATAATAAGACATAACAGACTATGGAGTTCCCTTTAGATACTTTGCATAATTTTTATAATTTATGATACGGATATAGATAATCATTTTCTTATGTATTCATGACTTCATATTCTTTTAATTATATGCATAAGTCACCATAAAGCTTGGATCATGTAAAAAATTCTTACCACTGTAAGCCAAACGTAACTTTAGAACTTTCGGATAACAAATACCTTCATAATTGCATATAACATATTTTTTAGAATATATACAAGATAACATATGAAACGTACATATGGATAACAATCTTAATTTACGTTTGATAATATTTTCGGAATACATAAACTGAACATATATAAAATATATGTATATAAATACCAAATAATCAAAGTACCCACATCCATAAAGTTAGGGTTACCAATTTCTAAAGTCAATTCATACATAAATTATAATTAAATCGAGTAAAATCGACGGGGGCATGGGTTAGGATTTCGGTGAGTATAATACCATAGAAAAGTATCAAATTAGACACCTAATTGACAAATTAATATGTTTAAGGCATGGGTAATGATTTTCTAAAGCCAATTTATGTAAAAATCTAAAAACATAAATGGATAAAAGCATCTGGGTGTGGGTTAGGATTTCATGTATGAAAAACTGATCAATACTAAAAAATCGGACATGAAATCTACATATGTGCATGCTCAAATCATGGATAATACAATATAAATTTAATCGGGTATCATAACAAGGATACCCGAAAAAAATAAAATAAAAGTGTAAAGAAATGAGAGAAAAATATATGAGTATACTTGTCTTGATCTGATCTACAACTTCTCTAACTAGCTCCAAGTTGGAATAGAATCTGAAAGCCACGATCTCTTTCTTCTTTGTCTTCTCCTTCATGCTCTCTCTCTCTCCTCTCTCTTGGATCTCTGAAAAATGATGCAAAAATAACCTCCATGCATTTTTATAAGCATATTGGTGCCTTGAGCGCCAGTCGAGCGCTATTCGGGCGTCGCAGTACCCAAAAATCTGTGCTCAAGCACGCACCGGGTATACATCGAGCACATGATTCTACCCAAATGTGCCCCGGGCGTGCCTCGGGTGTGGGTCAGGCCTACGTTAAGCCTGCAATAAGGTTGCTTCACACACGCGCCGTTCGAGAACCGTTTTGACCCCCTTTTAACCTAATTTTTATATCTTTAGACTCTAATTTTGATTATATTAGCTTAATAAATCACGATTATCATAATTTAAAACTCAAATCTTATTTACAGATTAACTTTTCAAGGATTACAATGTTGGTTCCTAATTTTGCCAATTTTTGATCTTTAGGCTTTTCATTCTAATTTTTTCTATATCATTTGACCTTGATTCATTTATATTAATTTAATTTCTCCTAATTACAATATTTTAAAAATCAATACCTTACATTAGTGTCTCAAGTTAATGCCATATTAAAGATACTCAAGTCATTTTGGGACAAGTTGGAGAGACACACACTGGGGGTCCAGCCTCCAATTCTAAAGCCTCTGCCTCTAGAAGGAGGAGTTGGGGAAAGAAGCATGCCTTCAATGGGATGCCACAATAACCTGGAAACTTAGAGCCCAAGGAGCCTCACTTGAAAAGGACACTCCCCAACTTGAAGGTTGTCTTAACTTCGAGACCAAGGAAGAGAGTCTTGAGTGGAAAAATCCATGTTTCTCACGAGAAATGGGAAGGCCATCAACACAGGATGAGGCATTCTGTAGTAGCCTCCCAAGGAACATTCCAAGTTGACAGGTTCCCTATGTATCAGCCAACCACTCAGAGTAAAAGGATATTTCTTAATGTGAAGAGGATTGTATCCATCTCTGAGGTGAAGGAAAGAGTCCGGAAGATTGAATAGCAGTTGTTCCATGGGAGGATGGCCTGTCACTCCACCAAATTAGGTAGATTTCCATTTACTAGCGAGGTTAGGATGTATTGTCTTCCTCTCAAGTTTAAGGTGCTAACATTGAAACCTAATGATGAAAACTCTGATCCAATAGATCATCTGAATCACTTATAAACCTTATTAGGATTCTAAGGCCTAAAAGATCCGACCTTATGCCTTTGCTTCCCATTAACGCTTAAAGGGGACGCATGAATTTGGTTTTATCAGTTGGCACAAAATTCGATCTGTTCTTTCTAGGAGTTAGCTGACAAATATTTGTCACAATTTACCTCTAGTTGAAAGGAGGAAAAGAATTCATGCACTTTATCAGAATACAATAAGGTCCAAAGAAAAGTCTAAAGCACTTCTTAGCTTGATTTGATATTAAGGCCCAAGGAATATCTAAACTCATCGATGAGTTGAAAATAAATTCCTCAATGGCTATCATACAATTTGGAGAATTTTTTAAATATCTGGTTTAGTAGAAACCCAAGATGTTCCTTGAGATAGAAACCATCACCCGAGCGCACATTTTAGTCGACAAGGCCAATGAAGCAAAAGGGCTAGAGCACTCAAATCTCCACCTGGGATTTTCTGGTAGAAAAAAAAGGAATAGTGATAACTCCTCTACTCAAGATCTCAAGAATTAGCAAAGGACAAACCCAAGCGTCGAAAATAAATATGAGATGGTGAACCTCACTCCTCTAAATGATACTCGAACCAATATCCTAATATAAATTTGGAATAAAATTTGTCTAAAATGGCCAAAGCCGGGGAAGAACTCAGAGGGAGGAGATCGGCCAAAATACTGTTTTTACTATCAATCTCTGAGCTAGAGCACCGAGGATTATCGGATTCTTAAAAAAGAGATTACAACTTTCATTCAGAGAGGATTCCTCAATATATACCTGAAAGACCCAAGACATGCTCCTAGAAATATGAGTAACAATGGCATGGAACAACTCAAGCAACCTTATAACTGGGTGGCAGTAAGAGTAGTGAATATGATCTTGGTAAGAACTCCCAAAAGAAAATCTTTAGATCATACCGAGAAGACTTCCAATAGCAAGAGATAAAAGTTAGGAATAGGACATGATGTCATTTGTTTTAGTAACAACAATATAATTCATATAAAGACTCCCCATTCCGATCTTGTTGTATCTTCACTCATTTTAGATGGTACCATTGATTATCAATTGAAACGAGTCCTTATTGATCATAGAAGCTCTCACAATTTGCTTTATCTCGACAATTTATTTAAACTTAGACTTAAAATAAGTGAAATAAAACCGGTCGAGGGCCACTTATACGGGTTGGACAACAAGCCTATGCATGTGCAATGAATCATTCAGTTAGAAGTCACATTAGGGATATATTAAAAAATAGCTTCCTAGATACTAACATTCTTAGTAGTAGGTATACCCTCGGTCTATAACGCTCTATTAGACCAACCTTGTCTATTTGCATTGGGAAGTTGATGTCGATATTGCATCTAAAAATAAAATTTATGACCCAATATGGGGTTGGTGAAGTATGGGGTGATCAAGTTATTGGCCGAACCTACTACCTAACACAAATGGGCTTGTCGGTATTAACTCATCCAATTGAGTTATTTGACCTTTGAGATGAAGCCACTCTACAAGAAGGTCAATCTAGTGAATCCACCCAACAAATCTCTCTGGATCTGAGTAAGCCAGAGAAGGACGTTCAAATCGGTGGCTCTCTTTTTGATCATTTATGGGAATAGTAGATGATATTCCTTGTCAAAACTTGGATGTATTTACATAGACGCTAGTGGATATGCTAGGTATACCAACTAATGTAATAGTTCACAAGTTCAGCCTGATCCTCGGACACTAGCCACTTTAACAGAAATGGAGGAACTACTCCATAGAAAAACTTATTGCTATAAGGAAAGAGGTCAAAAAACTACTTAACGTAAGATTTATGGGGTAGATCCAATACCCGAATTGACTATTAAATGTTGTCATCATCATGAAGAGTAATAAAAACTGGAGGATATGCGCTGACTTTACAGATATGAATAAAGCATGCTCGAAAGATAGCTTTCTGCTACCGATGATTGATCTATTGGTTAGCCCAACTTCCAAACACAAATTATTAAGTTTTACGGATATTTATTCAGAATATAACTAGATTCAAATGTTTCGAGAAGTTGAAGAATTGACTTCATTCTTGACTTATCAGAGGACTTACTGCTATAAGGTTATATCTTTCAGTCTGAAAAATATTGTGGCGACATATTAAAGACAAATCAACAAAATATTCTAGGCCCAAATAGGGAGGAATATGGAGGTGTACGTGAATAAATGCTCATCAAAAGTGAACTAATCGACGATCATATTCAAGACCTAATTGAATCTTTTAGGGTGCTTTGGGGGCACCAAAAGAAATTGAATCCAGCAAAAGGCACATTCGAGGTAACTTTGAGAAAATTCCTCGACTTCATAGTGTCCCATCAGGGGATTGAGGCAAACCTATATAAAATTAAAGTAATCATTGATAAGAATTCACCCTAAACCTTAAAAGAAGTCTAGAGGTTACCATAAGACTTGCCACACTCACTAGACTCCTAATAAAACTAGCTAAAAAATAACTTCCCATTTTTAAGATTCTAAGAGAGGCTAAGGAAAATGGGTTCCGCTAGATGGAAGAATGGCAATCGGCCTTCTAAGAGTTGAAGGACTATCTCACCAATCCCCCACTCCTATCATCTCCTAAAGAAGGCAAAAAGTTATATATTTACTTAGCTGTCTTCAATACAACAACTGGTCTATTATATCAGCAAAATCTTTGCGAATGCAAAGACTCGGTATTCATTAGTTGAAAGGGTCGCTCTAACTTTGATCCACTCAGCAAGAAAACTGTGTTGATACTTTTAGGCCCATAAGATCATCGTCTTAAACTAACCAGCCATTGAAGTGGATTTTGTAAAGGCCAGAAGTATTCAAACAATTGATAAAATAGGTTGTAGAATTAGAAAAATTCAACATAGAGTTTCCAGAATGACCATCATAAAGGAACAAGCTCTTGCAGACTTTATAATCAAAACGATAACACCAATTCCAGAAAGCTTAGAAGATGACAAAAATGGGCTTCTTTGTCAAGAAACTCCAACATGGACCTTTTATGTTGATGGGTCATCCTCCTAAGCGGGAAGTGGGGCTAGCGTGGTCATGGTGACTCTAGATGGGTTCAAAATAAAATACTTAATGACGTGCGAGTTTTTAGCCACTAATAATGCATCCACGTATGAAGCTCTGTACGTTGGGCTTAGGCTGGCAAAAAAATTCTTAGCAAAGAACTTGATCATCCACAGTAACTTCAAGTTAGTGGCCAACCAGGTGCTTAAGATTTACGAAGTGTCCAATCTATGCTTAGTAAAGTGCCTTGTCAAGGTGAGGGATCTGCTTATATATTTTGATAAGGTGGAGATTCACCACCTTCCAATGGAGGATAATTGGAAGGCTAACTAATTGGAAAAAATAGTCATACTCGGGAATCTCAAGCAATATGTGAGGGAGATGAGGGAAGTCCTTACGAACCCAAGCATAGATGTCATGGAAGAGATGCTCCCCTTCTTAGACGAGGCAAATTGGATGATGTCATACCAAAAGTACCTCAAAGATGGTCCATTATCAAAAGGTCCGATTGAAGCTAAATGCATAAAGAAGACAATCGAGTAGTACATCCTTATGGATGAGAGATTGTATCGAAGAGGATACTACATCCCTTACATACAATGTCTGACACTAGTTGAGGCTGACTATACTTTAAGTGAGGTACACCTTGAGATTTTTTGGATCACATGTAGTGGGAAGAACTTGGTATTCAAGGTCATATAGTAGGGCTACTACTGGCTATAAGGTTTGAGTCCTTAATTTATAGTAATCAGGATTAATTAAACTAATATAATTAAATTAATATCAAAGGATATAAAAAATTGGATTAAAAAATCAAAATTAGATCGGATGACTTAATACATGATGAAGGTCTAACTGATGCCCAAATGCCAAAAGTCATGGGGTCAGTGCTTAAGGCTTACCCAAGGGCCACTCGAGTGGTCATTAGTAGATTGTGCCTGCTCGAGGCATGCTCAATGGCAGTCCAATAGCCTAATGCCCGATGTTCGACTGTGTGGCATTCAAGTGCCACTTTATATAAATATAACCCTCTGGCTGAATTATGTCATTTTTATCAGAAAGTTCGAGAGAGGAAAGAGAAGTAGATGATGAAAAGAGAGAGAATGAGAGAAAGGAAGCCATAGAAGCTCAAATCCAATTGATCTAAGCTAGTTTTTGGTGAGAATTAAGTGAATGCAGGTATATGCTGAGTTTTTCTTCTTTTATTACTGTTCTTTGCTAAATTCTTTGAGCAATTCTTGTTTCATTACTCTTGTATGTCATGATTTTCAAATCTATAGTGTTATTGTTTAACATGAATTTGTAGTTCTCTTTATTTTGCTAAAATGCCTGAATTTCATGTATAAACTCAAGTATATGACATAACTTAGCTGAATTCTACAACTTAATCTTTATACATGTCCGAAAGCTTGATATTATGTCTTTACATGTCTGCATTTCGTACTCAACATTTTTGCATGACTATAAAGTGTTGAGGATAAGCTCTTATGTATTAAATTATACATTATATGTTTTGAAATTTAATAGAAAATTCTGCATGTTTGTTGATTTCGGTAAAAAGTTACTAACATTTTTTTTTGCGTGGGTTGCTGTTGATTTCTACACTAAACTATATTAAATTTTGGTTCATTGAGCTTTAAGAATGGTTTTGCATGATTAAAGGCATTATAATTCACTATTTTAAGCTAAGAAATTATAGAATTATGTGAAAACTTCTAAAATTGTGTCAAGAAAATTATGACCTATTTTTTAGGATGTGAAAACTCAGAATTTATGAAAAAAAAGTGTAGATTTTTTTAAGAATTATATTAAACTTTAGTTATTATTCAATTGGTAGTATATTTTGGCATGTCTTAGCATATCATAGTGGTATATCGATATCTGAACCTATCATCTACGGGGGAGGAGTGGCGTTCAACCCCGTCTATAAGATTATATGTAGCGGCCCACCTACGAATCTTGAACACTAATGTATGACTTTTGATTGTGTAAAAATAAATATAATTTAAATTTTCATAGTCTACTTCTTTAGTTGGTAAGGCCTACTGGCCCTGGTCCCTAAAAAAATTAAATTTGAGCATGATTTGATGACATTAATCAATTAAGAACATGATAAGATAAACCTAAAAATTCTGTATTAGTTGATCATGTAAATTATTATAAAATTTCATGGCATATTATTGAAATGCTATTGATCCTTCCGATATATTTTAAATGTAAAGTATAAATGTTTAGTTGATATATTATGTGCCTTGTTGAAATTTTAGTTCATTTATTACTGTTTTTACTAATCCCCTTAGATAATATGCACGAGTTCTTATTGAATGTACAAGAATGAAGGATCGAGCTATCATAAAGAGTTTAGATTAGAATTTTATTGATGCTAAATGTTATTTTTTTGGCTTTTGGATAGTTTTATATAGTTTTAAATGATGTATTATGAAATCCAGATAGTAGTTAATATGTCTAACTATTATATTGTGGCATTTTGAAATTAGTTGGTGTATTATTTCGAGTTTGGATAGCTTAATCTATTATTTTAGTATTCTTGACAGATTTAGATATTGATTAGTGATGTATTTAGTTGATAGTCAAATTTTCGGACAGTAGTTGTAGAGTCATAAATGTTAGTTATTTTGATATTATTATTGAGGGTTGTGGATGTGAAATGTGGTTGTCCAGCAATTGTGTATTTTATTTCTGTAGATTTATGTACTCTGATTATGTAATAGATAGGCATTACTCTTTATGTAAGGTTTGACGTCGGTTAGGTCGATATCAAAATCACATGAAACATGATACTAGTTTGGATCTTGTGTATGATATTGTATTAATTTAACTGTACATTTGAATGTTAGTAAATGGTAATTTGGTTAATTTAATAAGTATTGATTAAGTACTAATTATGAGATTAGAATTTGGGTTGTGATAGGTTAAAGTGATATCAGAGAAGTTGCAAGGAGATGCCTTAATTGGTCTAAGGATTTAATTTGATTAATTTCAATTTTAGGTTCTAATCTAATCAATATTTTATGATAGGATTAAGAGATGACAGGCAAAGGTGGAAATGTTGGACCAATCTTGCACCCTAATCATGAGGAGGAATATTTGAACATCATGGCAAGTATGACAGATGTGATAGAATCGATGGTTCGAGGTTAGCCTAAGTTAAAACTAATTTCAGCACCAATGAATCCATGAATGACATCTTATGACTGATTTAATAATGAACGGGTGTCAGAATTTATGGGTGATCCGAATCACCAAAGTTGAAGTATGAATTTGAAGGATCGAGAAAGCGTTTGTG
This sequence comes from Nepenthes alata, assembly GCA_028571085.2. Classification (NCBI taxonomy): domain Eukaryota; kingdom Viridiplantae; phylum Streptophyta; class Magnoliopsida; order Caryophyllales; family Nepenthaceae; genus Nepenthes; species Nepenthes alata. The sequence goes on along the minus strand of JAOVVI020014474.1, from coordinate 1,933 downwards.
GTGATCTGATGTCCGAAGGAGGACAAGGTAACATTCGCCACGTACAAGCTTAAAGGCGAGGCAGACCATTGGTGTTCCATGGGCTTGGAGGATAAAGAGATTTCATGGGACATGTTCATGGATGTTTTCATGGACAAGTATTTCTCAACGAGTCTAAGAGAGTAAAAGAAGGACGAGTTTGCCTGTTTGTGACAAGGGAAGTAAACCGTGGCATAGTATGACACCAAATTCATAGAGTTATCGTAATATGCTCCACATATGGTGCATGATGAAGCAAGAAAGGTGAGAAAATTCTTGCATGTCTTGATGGACGAAATCCACAGGAAACTTGTGACGCTAGAATTGAGGATGTATGAAGATGTGTTAGACTGAGCTCTCCTAATTGAAAAGGAGCTGGAAAGAGAAATGTTTTTTGAGAAGAAGAGGCTAGTCGAGGATGCCAAGGATCTAATCAAAATTCAGGGTTAGAAGGATCCCATAAAAGGTCCAAGTTAATGGAGAAAGGGAAGAAGAGTGCTGAAATCTAGGGTGTATCTGGCCCTCAATCAATAATGTCCATGTGCCCATTTTGTGGCAAATCTCATGGAGGGAAGCCCTGTTACAAGATTCTATAGCTTGCCTCAATTGTGGTCAATCCGATCAAATGATCAAGGATTGCCCCCATCCTATAAGGCCAACGGTGAGAAAGCAAAGTGCTTCAGACCGAGCTTTTGTGGTGATTACACAAGATGCGAATGCATTGCCTATAGTGGTGGAAGATAAACTTACAATCTTTGGGACTTTAGCACATATACTTTTAGATTCGGGGTCTACACATTCGTTTATGTCACCAAAGTTTATCTAATATTTGATGTCACCATCGAGGATCATGGACTTTGAATTAGTTGTATCAATACCTACGGGATCGTCTTTGGTTACAGACATTGTGTACCCTTGGTTTGTTATTTAGATCAATGGGTTAGAATTGGTGGTAGATTTGATTTTGTTAGACATGTATGACTTTGATGTAATATTAGACATGGATTAGTAAGCAAGTTGCCATACTAGTATTAATTGTTTTCATAAGATGGCCTATTTTTCTATTCCGGGATATGAGCCGTTTTATTTTCAAGGAGTAATGAAAAGACAATCCCCATATATAATTTTGACTTTGCATGCTCGTCACTTGATGGGAAGTGATTGTCAATCCCATTTAGCTTATGTGAGCACAACTGAGAGGTATAGTGTACTAGGGAAGGATCTTCCGGTGGTATGTGAGTTTAAAGATATTTCTCCAAAAGTTTATGGAGACTAGCACCAAATTAGAAGATTAAATTTGAGATTGAGATTGTACTAGGAGTGGCACTTATATCGAAGATGCCTTGTCTAATGGCTTCGATGGAACTTAAATAATTAAAGCAACAATTGTAAGATCTATTAGAGAAGAGATTTTTCTAGCCAAGTGTGCCCCCATGGGTACCTTGATATTGTTTGTGAAGAAGAAGAATGGATCGATGCGACTATATATTGATTATCGGGAGTGTAATAATATCACAATAAAGAACAAGTATTCATTACCGATGATGGATGATTAATTTGATCAATTGCAACGGCCCCAAGTGTTTCCTAAGATTGATCTCTATTTGGGTTATTATCAATTGAGGATTAAGAAGGAAGATGTGGCAAAGACGCCATTCTAAATGAGATATAGACATTATGAGTTTTTGGTTATGCCATTTGGATTGACTAATGCCCCGACTTCATTAATTGACTTGATGAATTGTTTCAACCCTTTTTGGATAAGTTCATGGTGGTATTCATTGATGATATTTTGATTTACTCGAAGAGCTCTGATGAGTACGAAATGCATTTAAGGATTATTGTGACGACCCGACTTTTAATTACCATCAAAGCCGTCGTCAATACTAATTTATAATATAAATAGATGAGCATA
>JAOVVI020014472.1:0-11495 GCA_028571085.2 Nepenthes alata | reverse complement strand
GATTATCATGATATAGTTAAATATCGAAAGAATTGAAATGATCTAGATTATTGAATGGTTATATTTGGTTTTAAATTGTTGGTTCCGCGTGTGCGGCTCGAGCCTCGTGTTTGAGTATTCAGGCGTCGGGTGCCCACATTATATATATTTAATTATTTATATATATAAAGCCGTATATAGGACTTTTTCGTTTGCTAATTTTTTTTAAAAATAAAAATAATAAAAAAATACAAAAAAAAACTTATTTTTTTGTTTACATAAAACAATTTTTGATAAAGTAATTTTGCTCTTTAGTAAGATAAAGAAAAAGAAAAATATTTTTTTAGGTTAAATGTAAGATAAAAGTATAGGGAAAATATTATTTCTCTTTTTTTTTATTTTTACTATATTTTTTCCTTATAAAATCAATTAATTTATTTAATATATATATTTTATTTTTGTTTAAAACCAAACTGGCTCTTTTCAAGAGTGTCATAGAAGAAGCAGTTGTGTGAGGCGGTCCGAGTTCATGGTACCTGGTCGAAGCACATTCCCACTCTCGTTATAGAAACGCGCCGCACTCGCCCTACTATCTGGACACGTCTAACAGTTATTCAACCATATTAAAACAACGTCAACCTTAAAAGAGGATAAAGTAGTATTATCAAATGTCCAATGACGTTGGTAAGTTACACGTGTACAGACATCACAGCGAGTGAGACTTCTAAACGTCCCGTGCGCGAGTGGGGAATTCTTGCAGTTTTCCGTTTTAACGCGAACGCGGATGGGTGGTTTGTCTGGTGGGTGGTTGGTTTTTATTCCTCCTTATTCACAGTTCTGTGGAAAGAGAGATCGAAGAAACCTCTCTCTCTCGACAAGCATCTTTCTCTCTCAGTTTTTTGTCGCTTGATTGCTTCCGATGATGGTTGTGGTGAGAATCGGAAGAGGAGGATCGTTAGGATGGAGCTGTTGAGACGATGGATTTGGATGCCGGAATTCTGATGTCTAGTGTAGAGCAACCGTGACATCAGGATCATTGTTTTTAGGACAGTGGACGAAGGTTTTTCTCCCTAGATTTCTCTTTTTCTTTATCTCTCTGGTGGCATAATGTCATCGTGGCTAGACTCGCTCTCTCTATTATGCTTTTCGAAAGTGTGAAGGAGATATATATCGTGTGGAATGGTCGGTAGGTTTTGCGAGTTTTCTGCTGTTTCTCTTTGATCGGTTATGAAATTGGATATTAATTGGCGATCTCAGTTTCATACGATTCAGAATACAGAAATTCAGATAGAATTTCAGTTTCGCATTATCAATTTTTTCCGTTTTCTTTGCTGGATAAGCGTTGCGGAAGTTATACGCAATTGACAATGTTCTTAAATTCTGTGATCGGGTTGTATTGATCCTGTAAAACCTAATGGAGAGGAGATACGCGTAGAATTTTGGCTTTCTTTTAAGGTGACTTTCTCTTGCTGGACTTGCAGCGCCTGATCACAAATAACGTTTTTGCTCTGTGTCAGGACTGTGATGACAACAACGTTTTACTATTTTTTTTAAAGTTATCGTCGCTTTACATTTTTTAATTTTCCCCCTTTCAACTAAATTTTCTACTTCTAGCTTTTATTTTGGTAGCTAAGGCATAACTTTAGCCGCTATTTGGACTGCAGATGAAGGAAATGAAATGCCGCTAAATTATTGTTATATGGTAAACAGATTTTTTGGGATCTTTTTGGAGCTTGAAGCGGTATAAAGGGCGAAGAACATGAAGCTTTTGTTCAGATATAAGCAATTTTAATCAACTATCCTTTTCCGGTTGTTTCTGGGTTTGATTCTAGTCTCTTACCTGAGCGTAGAGCTCACTTGATATATAGTCTCTGTAAGTGAGACTTTTTGTACTTGCATTTTATTCCGAGTCGTCATCCAGCATCGGAATGGAAGTTTCTCGCTAAAAGGGTGCAATGAAGAATGGTCATGCTTGAGCGCCAAGTATTTCACCATATCGGGGTTTAGCAAATAAGCTTTTCTGTCATTTTGGAAGCACAGCATTATCATAAAAGTACAATCAGAAAAAGGCAGTGTAGACATCATCTTTTTAGGAAAATAGATTGCAGATGCAATGGTCGCTTGAAGCGATTGCTAACTGGTTTTGATAAATTAATAGTTTCTGTCGAGTATTTCTGAAGCTATATTGGCAATGGCAATGTATCTCTGACTCAATCTGGCCAGTGTATTTAATATCAATTGAAGCAATGGAAGCTGTATTTTATCCACTTGGGTCCTATCCTGAGCGTGAAGGAGAACCTGATTGTTCTTATTACATCAGAACTGGGATTTGTAGATTTGGATCAGTATGCAGATTCAATCATCCTCCTAACAGGAAGCTGGTAAGATCTGCCATTTGTTGCGGGTGAATATTCTGAATTTTCAACTTGATTGTCAGTTTGATTTACATGCCCCACTTTTAAGTTATTGATAGGGATCTACTTGTATATCCGCGTGGTGTACCTCCATACTAAAAGCTTTAATCATTCAGAGGGAAATATAGTACCACAAAAATGTATATGGACTGCCTAGCCAGGCACAATCTTAATCGTTTCAATTCATGTTACCTTCTGTAATTCTCAAATGTGCTTCAGTTTCTAACTCCTTTGTTGCACTACCATCACACTGATGAGCGAATAAAGATAATATGGGAGTTTTCAGAGCCTATGTTTTCTTCAATTTGTTTACCTCTTGAATGGTTGTGTTTATTAATTTCAAATTTCCATGAATTATTTTTAACTTTATTCCACCAATGACTCGTGCCAATAATTGTAACTGTGGCCAAGGACACACACAACTCTGCAAGAAGATAGGCGTGTTATTATGAAAGTGTCTATAGATTGGAATGCTTATAGTCACCTGTGTGACTAAATTTGTTTAATGATAGTTTTTCCCATTTTACGAATTGACAGTTTTTCCAAGAAGAAACCTGTATTGACCAAGGGAGAAGGACAAGATGTTGGCTGAGAGACGTTAAGCCTTATCTGTTGTTGTCTGTCTGTCAATTTGTTCCTTGTACACAGCTCAGTGCTTGTTTTGTAGGCAAGAAAACTCCCACAAACAAATCCTGTTTTCACGGGTTGACATAGCTGATGTTGTCATATAATTGCATGTTGTCATATAATTGCTTTACTTATTTGCTATAGCTATAATACCTTTCTGTCATCCATTCCATTTCTGGTTGTTTTCGAATAATTAATGAATGCTGTTCTATTACAGGCTATTGCCGCTTCAAGCACGAAAGGGGAGTATCCAGAAAGAACAGGGCAACCTGAATGCCAGGCATGCATTTATCTTCCGTTCTTATATACAAATGGCTATTTTTCTGGTCAGTGAATGTGTTTGGTCATCGTATAGCGGCCTCATTATTGTTGCCTCCTATGAAACAACATTATGGCCGTTCGTAACCTTTAAATGATTTGGTGTTGGGATGTACATGCGTGTTTAAGATAAAATATAAGCACCTGATACATGCCTGAGAGATGCTAATATGCCATGTAATTTATGTCTTGGCGCCTGATATCACCTAACATGCACACATGCATCAATTTTCTATAAAAAGCCCCATTAGCCAATTTTAAGTCATTTTTGCATAGTTTTGGACAAAAGAGAGAGAAAGAGAGAAAAGAAGACAGAGAAGGCTAGAAAAGAAGAATCCAAGTGAAATTTGGAAGATTTTTAGTGATTTCAAGTACAGGGCAAGTGCATTGAAATCAATTTTACTTTGTTGTTAATGTATTTCTACTTTTTTGAGAATTTATTATTTTAAATATTCATACATTCTGTAATTTCGTATATAAAATATTTATACATGATACGTATGTACTCTCATTCTTATTTCGTGCAGCTTTTGTGTAATACATGCATGCATTTAATTCATGCACATTGTATTTAAAAGTTAATTTTTTACAATAATATTCGTATATGCTTTTAAATCTTGTTTAAATGCTCCTACATGTCTTTGGTTTTTTAACATATTTTTTCACAATTCTTATACTTTAAATAAATTGATAAAATTATACTAAGTTTATTAAATTACTGTAAATTCCTAAGATTATAACTCCTTCATGCCTTTGATAAGTATCTTAAAATCTTTACATGTTGTAAATTATATAATATGCTTCCTGTATGTTTTAACAAAATGCATATAAATATTCCTACATGTTTACAATTCCTGCGTATCATCAAAGTGAGAAAAGATAAGAGAAAACTCCACATAAGATTGATGGTAAGAATATTTTCTTCAATGTGAGCAAATATAAAAAATATATCCATAATTGAGTAGAGATTCTATTCAATTATGTACGTACTATTATAAAGAATTGATTGAATATATTAAGATATGTTATAGTATATTATAGTGAAATTTGAAATTTAAACCTTTCATTTGCAATTAAAAGCGGCGTTTGGCTCCTTTTACGGGGCGTATGATGGCTCACTTATGGGTCTTAATTTGTAATATATAACTTTTGATTATGTGAAAGTATACACAACTTGAGTTTTGATATTCATCTATTTATTGGTGAAACCATAATTCATCCTTGATTAATAAGATTTTAACATGTTTTATGTATCTATATAGTTTGACATTGAAATTTCAAATTTGAGCTTGATTATGCATATATACATTTCAATATATATCGAACATTAGTTTTGAAATCATGCATGATTAAATTGTAACATGCCGTTGGTTTTTTAAGGTTTTGATTATGTCATATTCTACTATATTTTTGGTGTATATATATTTAATTATAAAATTTTTATTCTTTACTAAGCAATTAATTTACTCTTATTTTGATTTTTCATTAATATTTCAGATTAGAGGGTTTGGGGCTTGTTTGTAGGTGGTTCGATTTGAGGAAAGACTATTCGAGGACTAGCTTAGGATTTGGATTTTAGTTTATGTATCATGTTAATCAAAATAATAGTTTTAAGTTGTTAATTTTTTTCTAACTGTTAAGTATTATATATTCATGTGGTTATATTGTATGATGTCGGTTTGTTTTTAGTGGTTTGGTTGGATTATGATTTTGAATTACTTTGATTTTTAGTTTAGATACTTCTCCTTATAAATGTTTTGAGACCTTATATGGTTAGTATTTGGAGCCACTTCGAGTGAGGCGTTTTTGAGTCCTATGATTTGATATTACTTTTATTTTGGGTCTTTTGTCGGTATCTGATTTTGTTCATGTTCATGTCCCATCATGGTTTAGTTTGGTCGGTAGATTAAAGAAATGAATTTTTGGACAATTAAATGACAGAATCTACTTTGGTTTAAATAATGATTATTAAAGTTATAATCGTATTTCGGAATTAAGACGTGACAATTACTTCCCTAAAAATGAGTCTAGGTTGAGAGAAACTAGTAATGTTTTAGGAGAGTTGAGTGTCTTGATCTCAATTAGGGGTCGCGGGAATGGAAAATCAACGGATAAAGGCAACAAATCAAAAATAAGTGACATCCAACTTAAACTCAAGGATGTTGAGTGCTACCATTAAGGCAAGAAGAGCCATATCAAATGAAATCATTTTAAGTGGAAGAAAGAGAAAGAAATATGTACTGCATGACAAGAGAAGTGGGATCATGATGGTAATGACTGGCCTCTACAACTACTTATTGTGATTTTCTTGTTGTCGATACGGAGAATGTACAAAGTTTTGTGAGTGTTACGAAACAAATTTGGTGATGGATAATGGGTCCTCACTCTATGCGACATCGAATAAGGGTTTTTTTCATATCTTATATGCCCAAAGGTTATGGTTATTGAAGATGGGGAATGATAGTTCATTGAAGGTCATTGGCATTAGAGATGCTTGCTTGTCGACAAGCAACGAGACGAGGCTCATGTTGAGAGGTGTACAGTATGCACTGAATGTTCAGTTGAATTGATATTAATAAGTTGACAAGAGTTAATGCACAATATTTGGCAAAGGTCAACAAAAGCTCACCAAAGGCCATTTAATTGTAGCATGGGCAAGGAAGTATTCACGCCGATATTTGATGGAGGCTTTGATTTTAAGGGGAACGTCAAGTTAACTAACGAGAAGTATAGTCAAGGTGGCGTAAAAAGGCAGAGATGGAGTGCTAAGAAGAGCGATCATACCAATGCGAAGGTGCCATAGGGAAGTGGTAATACTCTAGGCATATCGATTGAGCGAAAAAGGATGTCATTCAAGCTTGTAGAGTTTGATACTTGCATTTCAGTGGAGGAAGTTGCTAGCGAGTAAGAGATGACGATTGGTTCTTGGAGAGGCCAGGTGCCCTATAAGGTTGTGAGGAAAGTTTGTTAGGTTATAGGTCAAATCTTTTAAATCACACTCCCATTAGACACGTCATTGGATTTCACTCGATGCTTGGGTGAGAATTTGTTCCAAGTAAAGGCATTTTCAGTTGGTGTAGGCGAATGGCAAATGAGGGACACATGATGAGTGCATGTTTTAGCATGTGGAGGAAATTAACCTTTGTTGTGTGTTTGAGGATATATATGTGTAAAAAATAGTGGTGTTCATGCTTGAAGGGCTCACTTAAGTGGGTTACTAGGTGGGATTGTGCCTGGCGCACACATAATGGATACTCGTACTCCAATGATGATATGAGAGCATGCACTTTGTTTTTAGGGTCAATCTTTGAGTATTTTAACGCAAAGGGATGCTTCAAGGATCAGGGAAGATAAAATAGAAGAATAGGAAGATTTGGACAACCATTTGAGGTTCAATTCGAGTTCTATCTATCGCCTAAGTTTGGATATATTGTTTTGACTTCCATTATAAAATGTAATTACTTGTTGTTTGTTTATTTTCTTATTGAATTCTCTTGTTCAGGTTCTAGGTATGTTATGATTAATATTAACTAATTCTTCACGTGTTGTGATTATAAATGAACTTGTTTGGAAAAATTATTTGTAACCATATCTCATCATAGTGGAAATTGTTTAGATGTAGTGTCATGTGGTTTTCCTTTAATTAAAAAGGATTTCTATGTAAAATTTATTGTAAAACTTATGTGTCTGGTTATGTTGTGTATTATCATTTCTCGTATTCAATCGGGAGAGAATGGTGGCTAACGGTGTTAGGAGGTTTGTACTCTATTGTGTCGTGTGAATCCCAATATTAGGGTCTCCAGTTGATAGCTTCATTTGGTAATATATCTTGTTTAGAAGTTATAAGCATTTCTTTCATTTAATAGCTTTACTTGTAGCCTTTAGGAGGTGTATTTTGACAATTGGTTTCTTCTAATGATGCAAATATAGAAGGAAGACAAGGGTCTCTAAATAGCTCATTCCCATGATAAGTAGTGAGTTGAGAGTTTTGAAGAATTCAGTTTCTAGTGAAGGGATCTCAAAGATGATTATATTTATAATAGGACACTTTGATAGTGAATTATATGAAATTTGCCTTATAATTTTTTTCATTGATTGAGAAAAATTTTTCATAAAATTTAAATTTAAAACCATTCCCGGAATCAACATAGTGGTAGAAAGAATACCATGCTATTTCAAATAGTTTATCTTTAACCATGTTGTAAAATATTACCATTATGTGTGTGCTTAGTTACGTGATTTTATTCTTTATATTTGAAAAAGACTGCGGGGTCCCTAACCTTAAAACATTTTGACCCTTTTTAAAATCGTAAAAAAAAAAAATTAAAATATACAATATACGTAAAATATATTCAGATCTAAATTTAAATTGAAATAATTATGTTCAATAAATAATAGCAACAATATAGATATAAACATAAGTAAAATAAGATAAAATTTTATAATCAACAGTTATTGAGTAAAATTCTGTAGGGTTCTATAGCTAATGAAAGTAATACACAGAAAAAATTAATTTACAGCTCGAGTGGTATAGACGGCTAAATCTTAATTGACTTACTCCCGACTTGTGACTTCAACCAAGGAACTCATTGGATTTGCTTTTGGTAGCGAAATTGGGCAACTTTCAATCTTCTTGTTGTCTTTGTTTCATGTGCTGTAGAATCTTTTCACCCCACTGGATTCCAGTGTCTATGCCACCAATGTCTTTATGAAGACTTATAGATTAAAACAAGTGTGTAGAATAATGGAAAATAGTAGAAGAAATGTGGGATGGAAAAACCTTGACACTAAATCTTAAGAACAAATGAATGGCTTTCTCAAAAAATGGCTATTCACATGTATTCGGGATAGCTTTTTGAAGTGCAACTATTTTGCCTTGTTTTTTAGTACCTCATAAGGGAAGTATTTATAGAGGAGGTTGGAAATTAGGTCAAAAACATACGGCCATTTAAAAAGTAGCGCCTTTGCACACATGCGCTGCATAGGCGTGCTTTAGGTATAAAAGCTTTAACAAGAGATCCATGCTCTAGCGTACATGCGCCTTTCCAGTGTACATCAGGTACGGGCATTTTTTTATAAATGTCGCTCATGCACCTCTTAGGCGTATATTGGCATGAGCACTCTGGACAAAATACTCACATATGGGGCTTGGGTGTGAATCGGGTATGAGCAGTTTTAATAAAATATGCACAACCACAGCATGGGCGCGCATTAGGCATTAATATTCTAGACAGAATACACACATGTGCATGTTAAGTGCAAGTTAGGTTTGGATATTGATAGTAAATGTATTTGCGAATCTTTGGTGTATATTCAGTGCTAATATTTACAATATTTGAGAATGCTTCAAAGTGCCAGTTCTATGAATCATGAAATATGCCAACATAAAATATTTCTAACAATACTCTTATTTGGTAGCTGATGATTGAAAGATGATTCGGGGGTTCGTTTCTATTGTGTCGGATGTGTGCGTGTTTTTGTTTTTGGGAAATTTCAACACTTCCCCTTACACACTTATTCCCTATTTCTGTTATTTATTTATTTTTTGAACTTTGGAGTGTGCAAGTTTGCTGATTATTTATAGTTAAGCTAGTTAATTTTATCCGGTTCTGTTACAAACGGGAAAGTGTTTGTTACAGAATATAAATTTGTATATGGATGCCCATTGCATTTTCTTGGAAAAACCTCTCTCTTTCCCACTCCCCTCACACTGGTATTTTGACTTAGATGACAAAAGACTTTTATTTGGATCTTTTCTCAGTACTACTTAAAGACTGGCACCTGCAAGTTCGGAGCTACATGCAAGTTTCATCATCCTAAAGGCAAGGCTGGGATTGCTGCAAAAGTTCCTTCAAATATTTTAGGCTATCCACTTCGTCCGGTTAGTGTGTGTTTTAGTTCTTTGTTATGATACTTGGATTCCTTTCAATGTTATTAACATGTTGATCATATTTACCAGACCTGATCAAAACTTAAGTTATATTAGACATAGGACGGATTTAGGTAAAAAATTATGACTGCTAAGTCAGGGAGGATTGTACATGGCTCGGTAACCTAGGCCAAACACTATAACTATAATCCTCCATAATCCAAACCGAGCAGATCCATCAACATTTTAATTTTTAAGTATTTTAGTTAAAAATTTATATTTACATAAAAAACTAAAAATATAAAATATTTCAATGATTATTATATTTGGATTAAAATGTTACTATATATATATTTGAATGAAGAATCTTTATATAAAAGTTTTTAATTACACAAAAATGTAATATATTGAAATGATTTTTTAAAAAATTTGGTATGTGCTAAAAATAAAAACATATATTTATAAAATTCATAACTTGCGTCGGGCAGAACTAGTCACTTTTACGAGTGACTGAATATGGCCCAAAAAATAATTGAGCCTAATTTTTTGATCAGATTCATCTATAATACTGATATATCTTAACTAAACCTCTTAAAATTTTAGGTAATCAAACCAGGTTGTTCATGCAGCCCGGTTTTGATCAAGTATAATATTAATACACTTTTCATTTGGTTTCACACTAACCAAATCAATTGCCGTGTCACATAACAATGTGTTACTATGTTGTCTCCTCTCCTTTTCTTTTTATGCAGAATGAGACAGGGTGTGCATATTATTTAAGAACTGGACAATGTAAATTTGGGAGCACTTGTAAATTCCATCACCCTCAACCGTCTAATATGATGGATTCTTTGTGGGGTTCTCCTGTTTATACTCCGGTCCAATCTCCAAACACTTCTGCCCAACAGTCGTATCCAGGAGGAATAGCAAATTGGACAGTGTCAGAAGCGTCTATTATTCCATGCAGTCCACATTGGCAAGGTCCTTCTAGTTACACACCATTGATTCTACCACAGGGAGTCGTTCCCGTTCCTGGCTGGAATGCATACATGGTAAGCTTTGCTATTGATTGTTCCTTCCATCGTTTGAGATTCAGTGTGTGATGACATTAAAACTTTCCTTTTTTGAAAGGGCATGTCCTGCACGTTTAATAAGTTTTCTCATGGTTTCTTTGAGGAAATCGTATGAAGAAATGTCTTTCAGTACTTTCTGTGACAATTTTCTGATGCAGCTTCTCATGAAATAAATGTTTCCATTGGCATGTATGAATTATCCTTACCAATCCAAAAAAAAGGAGAGGTTTTCATTGAACTGTTAGTACCAGGCCACTTTCACTTTTGGACTCCCATATATTGGAGTGCATGCACTTTCATTTTGTGTTTTAAAATACACTAGTAAAACTTATTCTTTAGTTAAAATCTTGGATTTGTATACTACTTGAAGAAGCCTTGATGGACGAATTTCTACTGTCAATTAGTTTTGGAATAATTTCTTTTATCATTCTCTTATTCATTTATAGGGTCAGTTGGGAACAGTTTCATCATCCGAGAGCCAGCAGCAAGGTGCGAGAAACAGTCCGATGAATGGAACATTACGTCAGAGTGAGTCTACAGCATCTCAAGGGACGTATTCTACATATCTCTCTGGTTCTGTCCCTGTGGGATGCTATGCATTGGAAAGCAATAACGTTTTTCCAGAGAGACCTGGCCAACCTGAATGTCAGTATTACATGAAGACTGGTGACTGTAAGTTTGGTTTTGTTTGTCGGTTCCATCATCCTAAAGAGAGACTGATTCCAGTTCCAGATTGCTTATTGGGTCCGTTCGGCCTGCCACTACGTCCGGTGAGTTTTCCTCTTGTGTTTACTTATTATGTTCATAATATAGATGAAAATATCGATATTAATATCGGTTGTAACTGTGTCAGTATTAGCTATACCAGAAGATATGTATTTTCATTGGATATATCGGAAAAGAAATTTCTACAAATTGTAAGTTGGTAAGGTCTTATTATATTGGTCAAATATCAGTCGTATTGGTCAATATATTGCATCATATCACTGATATGAAAACATGTAATATTGTCTTGGTGTCGAAAAATATCAGTATTGGGTGTTGGCGCTAAACTCACGGAAGACACGGTGACCGAGCGGACACACAAAAGAGAAGTTCTCGGACGGCAACAGAGAGAGACGTTTACGGACGGACAGAGTAACGACAGTAGAGACCGAGAAGACACAAAGAGATTTTGGGCGTGGAAGAACCCTCCTTTAACCAAGGGAAAAACCA